>OVAO01003682.1:0-10984 GCA_900406285.1 Biscutella auriculata | reverse complement strand
TTTGATTCTTTCTTCGTTGTTCAAATTAGCACTCATCTACACTATGTCACATTTCTTCCATCAAAATAGAAGAAATAAATAGTTATTTACAATTCTATCCCTATCGATGTCTAATAGTTTCAAATATAACCGGACCCTACAAACTAACTACATATTCTAACTAGACATTACTATTTTGAATTGCCCATATCTGTTTGGTTACCCCATGTCCTTTATTTACCAGATCTCTATCTCTTTCACTCATTTTTCATCTCACTTCATTTCCCTCTCTCTCCAGCGCGATTTGATGTGCTCTCTCTCCTCCTTCTAAATTGATTTCTCCAGGTGATATTTCTCGACTCTCTACATGTATACCCCTTCAAATATTTTCTCGCTCAAACATTTTGAACATATTGTCCGATTTGATTAACATATTCCCGATTTCAACTTTGGTTTTTCGTTACCTCTTCCTTTGGTCGCTCAAACTTTTCGAAATATTGTGCGTTTTGATTAACGTATTCAATTCACCAACCGTCTTTCTTTTATTTCTACTTCAGAAGTTTCGTGCATCCCTTAGGTTTCTCGATCTATTAATGACATTCAATTTTTTCCTCCATATTTTCCTAAAAACTATACCTAATATGACTTTTTGTGTGGTCACGGTTCTCATCATGAAAATTCGTAAATTCATGGATCACCCTGTATTCGTTTTGAATTCGGTCCGACGTGGTTGCCATTTTCAATTCGGTTACATTATTAGTTATGGTTACATTCCCTTATGTTTTGTGGTCATGTGGGCCTCTTGATTTATGAATTTGCAAGTTCGTTTATGATTTTTTCTTCTTGGTTACTCGATGTTCACGTAACAGTTATTTTCGTCTTATTTTTAGGTCAACATGAGTATGTTTTCCTTAGGTTCTAGTTGTGCCTCACAAGTACGCCAAATATCACTTGTTGTAGGTATCCCATGTCGTTGTTGGTGTGGCCAGAAACTTGTAACAAGGACATCCAAGACAGACACTAATCCATACCGGCGTTACTTTAGGTGTATATTTGCATATACAAACAAGATACTTTTTTACTTTTTTTGCTTAGTATTTTTCTTAAATTTTTGCTTTGTATGTTTTTATATCGCCATGATCAGTTTGCGAACGACGATCATGTCTTCAAGTGGATTGACGAGGCTATACTAGAGGAAATAGAGTCTATTAATGTACAAGGGGAAGAATCCCAAAGACTTATAATCCAAGATATCAATCTGACGAAGTCTACATGTCAGGCTATGTTTGCTGAGTTGAAGCTGACCAGCAACAAACAGTTCAAGATTGTGATGTTCTTTATTTTATGGTGTTTCTCATAATGATATGTATCATTAAACTAGTTAAATGACGTACCTTTAGGTCATCAATGTAAGATGAATGTACTAACCGCAACCATGTGATGTATTTCTAATATGAAAACTCTAATAATTTCGATATCATAATTAGAACTTGTCATTTACCATAAATAATCTTGCAAGATTTCAATTACCTCGTACCAGCAAAAGATTGATGAATAAACAAAACCAAAATTACTAATTTTCTAAAAGATCAACAAACTCTAGAAACCTACGGAACCAGAATTACCAATTTTCTAAACTATAACCTCAAAACATCGGATTTGTGTTCGCGATTTGATTGTATATAGTTCTTTAAATTCGGGATTTTATAGAGTAACATCGAAGTCGCAAATTTACCAAAACTAACATCAAACTCGCGAATTCGCGATATGCATGTATATAACTAACACCGAATTCACGAATTCGTGAATAAAGTTCCGTTATTCAGATCTGAAAACTAATTCGCCAACTAAATTAGTATACTCTTCTTTTAAATACACTAATTTACTAATGCTTCCCTCCCGATTAATATTTCAAATTCAAAATACAGAAAATAATATAATATTAAAAAAAGAAAAAAACAAAAATTGTAAAGAAACCACTATTCCCCCCCACGAAACCCCATATTTCCGGGTAAACCTCATTAGAAACTACATTCTCAGTTTACTTCATCTCCTCCTATCACACAAATGAAAGATTTTGTCTCCTCCTTCTATTCATCCAAGTGAAAGATTTCATCTTCTCGTCAATGGCTGGTATACGATTTAATTTTTTACCTTTCATAGTCCTCTTTGGAGATTTTATCTTTTTACCCTATTCTTTTTTCAAAAATGTCGGTTTTGCATGTTATTTTTGTCCCATCTTTTTCAGTTATGGTTTTCCTTTTCACAAATCCCTGGTTCCATGGTAACGAATCGATGTTCGAATTTACAACTTCTATTTTGCAATATCTAGGGTTTCACTTATTTTGTAAAAACATGTCTTCGTAGTTCATGCCTTCTAGAAGTACAAATCTCATGAGAATGTCGATTTTAAATACAAATCGCTAAGAAATTTAGCCTTCTATAAGAACCTACTCATTCCGATTCTAAATTCAGCCATCTATAAGAACCTGCAATTTTGTGTTTAAAATCGGTGTTTCCGGGAAATTGGTGTTTCAAATTCGTCTATCTGGAGTCACCAAAAAAATTTCATGATATTTGTCCTTACAATCCTTTCATATCCTATGCTCTTTGGTGTTAATTGTCTTACTATAATCTATTTTTTTTTTACTTGTATAGACACGATTGAAGATGACAACCTCTACAACACACATCTCCCAGAAAGGCTCTTCGCCACCGATAGAATCCCAAAGCGAGATTGAACGTTTACTCTCGTCCTGATATACTATCATTCGTGCAATCTCAACTTCAAGGCACCCCGATATGGGAAATTCTAAGAAGTTCTAAACTTGGTGAATTATACAACATTCTGACCTCGTGGTGTCCAATATCACGCCAGCTACTTCACCGTCTTATCAGCCGCCAACTACTTACCAAGCAAAGTACCAAATGTGGACCGTATTCGGCGGACAGCCCATGCGTTTTCCCTTGTTGAGTTTGCTGAACTGGCGAGTTTGCATTGTGGAGAATTTCCAAAATTCTATAATCCCAAACAAAAAGTGCATGTCTTAACTTCCAAAGGCTCGGCTTGGCATAGATTCATAGGGACTGATTCTGCAACAACTCTTGCTGATTTATCTAGTCTGCTCAAGGATAGTATTGATATGCCAGGATGGAGACGTCTAGGAATAGCTCTCATTCTCATTGTCGACGGCGTCTTAATAGCTAATCATCAATGTCACAAACCCACCCCGCGCTATGTGGAAATGTTGAAAAATCGAGATGATTTCCTCAGTTTCTCGTGAGGCAGAGAATCATTCCTCAAGACTATCTCTGCAATGAGGCCAGTGAAAGA
The DNA here is from genome assembly GCA_900406285.1 of Biscutella auriculata. Taxonomy (NCBI): domain Eukaryota; kingdom Viridiplantae; phylum Streptophyta; class Magnoliopsida; order Brassicales; family Brassicaceae; genus Biscutella; species Biscutella auriculata. Next base: position 7,671 of record OVAO01003682.1, on the reverse strand, counting down.
GTCTACAGCCCGATGCCTTGATCCAATAGTTGGTTTTCGCCAACAACTACAACAACAATCATTCAGCCTCAAAGGGTTCCCACTAGTTCTTCAGCTTCTAGCATTTAGATGCATTCCAAAACTTCTGTCCAAAGTTAACAATGGCTCGGACCTCCAGCCGCTATCTCTTAAACCTTTTGTTGGCTAAGGTAAAAACATTGTTATGATCCGGCAAGACGTACTTGATGTCGAGCACGATAAATCGGTATATATACTTTTTCTCTATCCCTACCTCGTTTTCGGTGTTTTATGGAAATAGTTTCATGTTCAGTAAATTACACAGTCAACATAACAATATTCCAACCTTACTAACTTGTTTTTCGTCATTCTCACAGTTAACCGTGCACCAAATGCTTCACCTTAGACATGGGCACGCGGAGGGTTGGGCTGAATGGGGTGATGAAGCTTCAGACAAAACGGTCGCTTATCTTGAGAAACTTATCTCCCAAGATCATCGCTTTACTAAATACGTATGGCCTGGTGGTGATAAATCACTTATCAAAAATATTCACATCGAAAAACCCAAGAAACGTGACCACCAAAAATATGTCTTAGACCGTAAACATGGCATTCAAGAGGAGGGAGATGTCCAGAGACAAACCTCCAACCGGAAACAACGCCGAATCTCTGGTTACTTTACAAAGAAGCCAAAAACAGTTGATGAAGTAATGGAATAGATGGAACAAAAGCTTGCAGCTCAGTCTACCAAGCACACAAAGGAAATTCAAAGAATATCAAAGATACACGAGGAAGCAACTTCCATTTTTGAAACCAAGCTCAACAAACTGATTGTCAGGACTACTAAGAATGAAGCTCGTTTGAAAAGAATTACTTGCTTTGGTGGTTTCGGCAAACTGTCAAGCCAACGCAGAAGTATTCACATGCATACCACTCTGAACAAGAAAAAAGCTGAAAGAGCCGACTCCCCAATAAGCGGTTTTACGGACTTTGAATTCTTTGTAAAGGTAACACCATAATTACTTTACTATATTTTCTATTAATATACTTTTAACATATATGTTATAGTAGGCTTTCGATGACCAACCACGTTCTACAACAGAAGTTGGCCAACCAAGTGGAACAGTAGGAGGGAACATTAACTTCCACCCTCATAACGCCAACATTCAACAACCACTTAATCCTAACAAAAATCAGGTACTCTGGTCACGGGTTTAAATTCGTGATATCATGGTTGCTTGTAATGCTAACACATCTACCAAAATATATAGGGAGCACCTCATGATGAAAACAATACTCATCATGAATCTGAGGATGTCATATCAAACCAAGACACCGTTTATGTGAGAACTCCGTTTCATTTCATTTCTCGTTTACCCTATTACTAACTCGTTCTCACGAATTACAATTCACACTATCATGCATGATGGTTCTGGTCCACGTCAGTTTCCTCTTATAACCATTCTTAAACTTTCTCCATAACACACTTTTCGATATATGTAGGCAAACAACATTCCTAAACATGATTTGGAGGAAGACACATCCAACGAAAAGACAACTCATGTAGGAATTCATCTACTATACCGCCCAACATAACTATATTCAGTCTCATTATACATCACCCAATAATTATCTAACCAACTTCTTCCATATTCATGCAGGATCTAAACCAGCTTCTACATGATACCGAGGCAGACATATCAGACGAAGTAAGTAACTGTGAATCCCCTTATGGTTTAGGTTATACATCCCCTAATGATTCAAAACATGTTATTGATGGTACCATTTTTACGCAATCACAAAGTTAGTTAACGACATTGTCAAAGAATCTGGACAATTATTCGTCAAGGAAACCACACCAACAGACTGCCCAAAGGTTTAATATTTTACCTAAACTTCAAAACGGTGTTAATATTAGATTGATACCATTAATTCACGAACTTAAATTCACGCTTGAATAAATATTAGATCCTTTCAAAATCAATTATATGTTGTTATCTCACTTGCCTTTGGATCAGGAACAACCCGATAAAGAAGAAACACTAACTGCTTCACAAAAGGAAACCACACCACTAGACCTCCCAATGGTTTTTTACTCACCTTTCATTAATTCTAAATTACCCCTTTTCCCAGTTTTTGTATTCGTGTATTTCAATTCAGGATAGATCCTATAATTCATGCTCTATTTCTGCACATTAAGAAACTCCCCCGTCTGCACCTAATATGTAGTTATTGGTCATTATTATCCAAACTCACCCTACATGTATCAGGACCAACCACTGCTTATGGATCAAGCCAAACCCCATTCAGATGGGGATGTTCAATAAACTAATCTCCCTGAGCCTGACCATCAAAAGGAAACTACACCACCCAGTGCCCAAAGGCTTCACAAAAGGAAACAACACCCACACAGTGTCCAAAGGTGTGCGCTTTAACTTTCTCAAATTTCATGTTTCAAAATTTTAACGATTTTAAAGTCAAGGATTTCAATTCATTGTTTTAATTTTTCTAATTCACTCAATATGTATCAGGACCAACTATCGAGTAAACATCAAGCAAAACACATCAAAGAAGAAGTGCACACGGCTCCACAAGAGGAAACCGCACAAATATTCTGCCCAAAGGTGTGTGGATCTAACTATGATTTTATATTCAAGATATAACAATAATTCATGCGTTATTTTTCATTAATATGTTGTTTAGTCTGAATTTGTATCAAAACTCCAACTTTATATGTATCAGGACCAACCTCTGCCGAAGGATCAAAAACATCCCCCTTCGAATGAAGTTCAAACAGACGAAAGGACAACAAGTCTTCACGCCTCTGAACAACAAGCAAATCCCAAGAAAGAAGAAACGCCTATGTCTCCACACAAGGAAACAATAACACCACTGAGCCCAAATGTGTGGGATTTAACTTTCATAATTTATCAATGATTTCAAATTTGTGGATTTCAATTCATATTATATCAACGACCATTGTTTCAAATTGCCAAAATCCCAATATGTTTCAGGAGTAACTACCCTCTGACCATCACGCAAATGCCAATAAAGATAAGATTCCAGAAGTTCCTAACAAAAGGTCAAGCATCAAATACAAGCGGAGATTAAGAGATAGAACGGCCAAACAAGTCTCACCGGTTAAAGTAAGACACATTTTAAAATGAGAATATGACTTGAATAGTCCAGAAAAGTCGGAATATTACTAGAGTAACATACATCTTTCAAAAACTACTAGAATGTTGTTCGCACCCTAGTAAATTACAAAAGACAACCTCGCTTATATTTAATCAACAAATTCACGTCACTAACAGCTGAATTATGTTACATACGCTTGCTAAGTTAGTCGTAATTGACAAATCCATGTCACTAAACCATATGCCACCTGTACAGTGTGGCTAATTTATATATTAAATACATGGTTGGGTTTTATTTGGTTGACAAAGTAACCGTTTTCGAAACCATATAATTAAAAAGAAATTTACACGCCAGTAATTATTTCTCGGTAAAAAACACTCTACACGCCACTCTAGTAAATCATTTCTCCTATATCGTCATCTTCTCCGAAAATCGTCATCTTCTCCGAATTCGTAATCTTCTCAGAAATCTCTGAAACACTCTAGTTAGTAAGTCATTTTTCTGAAATTGTCATCGTCTTCGTCGTATTCTCCAGTGAGTGGCGATTGTGTTTGATTTATGTTAAGACCGAGTTTGATTTTCGTTGTGACTGAGTTTGATTCTCTTGCGTCTGAGTTTGATTTAATTTATGGCTGAGTATGATTTATATCGTGGCTATGTTATATAATATGTAAAGGCTGCGATAGTTTCTGTATCGGGCCGTATAATATATAATGTTATCGCTGAAACTAACTTAGGGTTTAGGGCTGAGTTAGTTTATGTACCGGCTCAGTCACTTTTATGTAGCGGCTCAGTCACTTTTATGTTTCGGGTGAGTAATTTAGGGTTTAGGTCTAGGTTATTAATTAGGTTATGGCTGAGTTATTTTACCAAATGCGGTTGGATTAGTTTTATATCGGCTGATCTATATTTGTTTTGTTTTATGATCAGATGGATGTCTTTGCAATCTCTGAATATAGAGAACCGGATTACCCTCAAATACTTAACCGTGAAGGGTTTTCTAAACTGGTNGGTTTTCTAAACTGGAAAATAAATCGTTTAATCACTATACGCGTGTGGGAGAACTCCAACGGATCAGAGAAAGAATAGGAGAAGACGTGTGAGATGAAGTGAAGTTGTTCCCTGTTGGAATCATTACTAGGATTGGTGATAGAGGAATAATTTGGTGTGCTAAGATGGCACATTACCTAATTTGTAGACAGCTTCGCGTAAATAAGAAGGAGATTTGGAGTATCGTTCATGGTCAACCCATCAGGTTTGGATTAAACGAATTCCACGATATAATTGGGTTAAACGTAGACCCACTGCCAACAGAAAGGTTTGATGAACCCGATCAATACCCAGACTTCTGGAGATTGTTGAATGTGGATATTTGGCATGGACCCAAGTTCGTTGACTTGAGGAGGACATTAGATGACTGTCATGGATGGAGTACAAAACAATAGAAATGGTTGGGCCTTTTAGGTCTGCAAGCCGCGGGTGTTCACGCTGTGCATGCAAATTCTTGGATACCCTTGGAAAGTGCAAGAAGAGTATTCGACGATGAGGCCATAATGTCGTATCCATGGGGTCGTTCTGCTTTCGAATTACTTGTCTACTCTATCAGGTCGTTGTGTCCTACAGGTAACTGATACTTTGTCAACGGCTTGGTCCACGTGTTACAGGTCTGAGTGTATGAATTTGTCCATTGCTTCGGAGAGAGTTTTGGGTCACGAGAAATAGATGACTCAGCGAACATTAAGCTTCTTCAATATGGTGGAACCCGCACATGTGCGACTCTTGAGACTGTCCTCATCGAGGAGCTCAGAGTTCATGGCAAGGTAATGTTTCAGACTGATTTTCTACTTTTAATTTTCTCCATAGCTGAGTTACGTGAGTTTGACTGATGTGTTATCCGGTAGTGAAGGCTTAGTTATATTTTTTGTTAACTTTATGGCTGAGTTTTTTTATTTTGTAGGCTGAGTTATTTAGTGTTTAATTATTCGATGGGTGAGTGTTTTACTTTGTAGGCTGACTTACGAATTCCTCTGTGCAGGTGCGCGTGAGGAATATGGTGAAGAAGGATTCCTTAGATGACGTGTTACCTCCTCAGTGGCTAGGAGAAACAGATGACACAGATGACCCAAGTCTTGTCGAGCTGATAACAGACATACACAACGAGCGGTTTGTTACAGGTTTTTGAGATGCGTATATTATAGAGAACACGAAAAGAGCGAGTGCTCAAATTTCGGGTGAGCCTGAGCTACCAGCAAAGAGGAATAATAAGAAGAAAGCTGCTCATGTGGTGGGCCAGAAGGAAAAGACGGAGAGAAACTCTGCCGCGATAGGGGAGAAAAGTACGGAGGCTGTAACAGCTACCATGCTTGATAGATCTGCTTGTATAGAGCAGAACATGTTTGCTTGATTTGCTGAAGTGCACCGACTGATAACTCATAGATTTGCTGATATAGAGCAGAACATGTCTGCTGGATTTGTTAAAGTGCAACAACAGATAGCTGATAGATTTGCTAATGATATAGATCAGAACATGTCTGCTGGATTTGTTGAAGTGTACTGGAAAATAGCTTATAGATTTGCTGATATAGAGCAGACCATGTCTGCTGGATTTGATGAAGTGGACCAGAAAATAGCTGATAGATTTGCTGATATAGAGCAGACCATGTATGCTGGATTTGATGAAGTGCACCTGCAGATAGCTGATATGGGGAAGAACATTGGTTGAGCAGTCGCAGAAGCAGTTGATATGCGTCTGAAAGATCATTCGGGAGTAGGGCGAGATGGAGCTGAAACTCACGGAGAAATCTCAAAAATCCAAAGTCCCTCGGCTTTAGCATTCCCCTCGTCGTCGCCGCTGCGACCGCCACAACAGTACGTTAATAGTCCAAACGCAGCTCAAGCCACTCTTAAAGGTCAAGCGGGGGATGAAAAACATATCCCAGATACGGAAAATATAGGTCCGACGAAGTGGGATTTGGCTCCGGAGTTTGGTAATGGTGGTGATGATTCTGTTGATTTCGTTTCTTGTTTTATTTCTCCTGCTAGAGACAAGCAGCCGCCATGAAGGCTACGACGACGAGGCAACCGAAGGATGCGGTAGGAAATATGGTAACGAGGCAACATCAGATTGATGGGATACCGGAGGAAAATGATAGGGCGGTGGAAAGGCTGAGAAAGGCGGGAAACGAATCCGATGTGGATGATGAGGAGGACAAATCGAGGGAAGAAATGATGAGAGCTTATCGGGAGGGCCGCGGCCCCAAAAACGCAGTTTTTCCGTACATTGGGCCGAATGGGGGATCATGCTTGAGGAAGAATATTAAACCTTCACCAACGATATATGATCCTCTACAAAAAGTTGATGAGGATTGAAGGGCGAAATTCTTGAATTACATGAACCAATACCAGTATGGACCCTTAATACCATCTGTATATATATCAGCCACAATTAAATTAAATCTGCATAAACTGAGTTGTGTTCAATTTTACAGGGGCCAAAAGGCTGCGTTCTTCAACGTCCTCGTCGCCGAAAGAAAGGATTGGCCAGACGGACCTTCGGGAAGCTTTGGATGCCTGGACGATTCTGTAAGTATACCTCACGGCTGAGTTACATTATGCGTTGATGGCCGGTTTATATAATATGTGACGGTTGTGTTATGATATTTTACTCTGTTTTTTACAGCATATGACTGCGTATATTAGACTTCTCATCATAAAGTCCAAGCAACAACCAACCCCGTTCTGGTCTGAGAGCATCGGTTTTGTTGATGTTTTGTTCCAGTCTGTATGGATACTGGACTACAATGATTTCAAAAAGAAACCGCAAGACTTTAGTTTCTCTGAAGGGTATGGAGAGTTGGTTAACGACAATCAACCGTCAGGACTAGCGACAGAGAAGATGTGGGCGAAAGATGTGGACCACCTCTACGGGGTCCTCAATATTAAAGGCGAACATTGGGTGGCGTATCACGTCAACCTATTGAAGGATATGATTGATGTTTACGATTCAATCATCAGACACATGACACTCGAGAGTGAGAAGAAAGTTAGAGATGCGTGTAGACCGCTACTGCATATGACATGGTTACTGTGCACGTTTATTCCGGATGAAATAAGAAGACATATCAGAAAACAGTTTCGGTTCCGGAGGATGAGGAAAGAGGAACGACCCATTCCACAAAATGAACAATTTGGGATGTATTCGTTGAAGTTTATTGAATGTTCGACGCTCGGAGTCCCTTTTCATGGGATAGACGATGCACATATTCAAGATATACGGATGAATATGGCAGTAGCGATGTTCGAAGCGGGAGTACATGATTCATACGCGTATCTTATATAATATTAGTCAGCCGTGTTATATCGTAGTATATACACCTGTATATTACTCAACCAAACCCTAAACTAAGTCCTTATAACTCTCCAATTTGTAGACTTTCATCTCAACGGTGTCATTAGGATAACTCAGCCGTATATTGTCCATATAACTAAGCCTTACCTCAGACGCGCTATAAAACTCTCAAACTGAATGTAAATTAT
>OVAO01003680.1:0-10985 GCA_900406285.1 Biscutella auriculata | reverse complement strand
CAATAAATATTTTTATATTAAATTGTATAGTAAAAAATAGATGACACGTGGCATACTCTAAGAAATGGTGAGATAGCTGACGTGGATCCCCTAGAAATGCTCAAATAGCTATTATTATTAGTATAGATTGGATCTTTCTCCAATAATGACAATACATCACTTTCTCAAATTTTTATATTATACCAAATACACCACTATGTTATGTTCACTTTCTATCTTTAAACGAAAATCAGATTTATTGATAAGTTTAACTCAATTTTCTTGGAGATTAACAGGAAGGTACAAATGTACGATATTTTTTTTTTTTCCCCTTTTGTCACACCCCCATATATTGGTATACATTGCATACTATGTTGCATATTACATTGCAAGAATTTAGTTTTTAAATTGATAAGTTAATATGGAAACATGTTATGCCCCTATTTTAATTTAGGCCTAGAATGTTTGCAAATTTTAAAGTAGATTTTAAAACAGTTTTGGGTTTTAAATTTTGAAAAAAATCTGATAATTTATCAAATCATATTTTTAAAAAATAGATTCCCTATAATTATGGAAAACTAATTTTTCTAAATTTTTAAAGTTTTTCACTATAAATTTAAAAACCATAATTATCTCGTTTCTCCAAAGACTTTTTAGTTTTTTTTATCTATAATATTTTCATTTGTTTACCCTATAAACAAAAATAATTATAATGACTTTAAATCAAATAAATCAATATATATGATCTACCAATTACAACCCATGATGGATAGAGGATAAAAAACTTTCATAACCATTATTAATGATTTAGAATATTACACAAAATATCTAATAAAAACTAAAATTTTATTGGGAGTTGTGGCGGTACGAGGGAATCTCTCGAGAAGGGGGATAAGAGGAGACATGGGGTGTGACCTTTGCGGTAACGCGGAGGAAAACACCATCCATACTCTCTTTCAATGCCCCGTGGCCCAACAAGTTTGGGCTTTGTTCGATATTCCGACTTATCCGGACAGATTTTCGACATATTCGCTATTCGAGAACATGAATTATGGGTTGCGCACAGATCCTCATAATGACGCTTTCCGGACATCCCCATGGTTGATATGGTATATATGGAAGGGAAGAAACAAGATGGTTTTTCGGATTAATAGAAGGGATCCTCGCGATATTGTGGGGGTGGCATAAGCGGAAATGATTGTGTGGTTCATGACAAGATCAGAGACTCCAGATCAAGGTCGACCTTCTTTCGATTTGAACAGCATTCCCCAACATGTAACGAAATGTTTCATCGATGGCTCTTGGAAGGATTTCGACACTTTTGCAGGCCTGGGATGGGGCGCAGGCTCGATCCCTCTCACCATGCACAATTTCGGCGCTAGGACCCTGCTCAGACCCCTAACACCCCTTCATACGGAATTGGAGGCTCTATGATGGGCGATGCAATGCATGAACGATAAGCATACCGAGGAGGTTGTCTTCCTCACCGGTAGCACCGACCTTGTGGATATAGTTCAGAATCCGGAGAAATTGCCAGCTTTCCAGGACGAGGCCTCAGACCTTCATCAGCTACGAGGTTTATTTACAAGGTGTGAGGTAGCGGCAGTACCAAGACATATCAATTCCACGGCGGACAGTCTTGCGCGGGGAGTCAGAGCTTTTCATTTCAATTATATTTATTTAAACTCTGTATTGCCGGAAAAAAATCTTTCACAAATCATACTTTTCCAAAACTGATGATGAAGAGTAAAAATTATCAACTCTCTGAACCAAACAATTTAAGTTATGCAATACCTTCAAGAATTCGAAAGCTCTTGGAAACGGAATGAAGAAAAAGAAGAAGCAGCTTAAAAAAAAGATAAGAATGGAAAATTAGGTTTCAGATTAAATTCTCTTTATGAAAATCCGGCGATTTTAGCAGTTCTTGTTACAGTTTTTATCAGCTCTCCGATTTGCGCTTTGAAACAGTTATCTTAATCACCAGATTTATGCCGGTTGATAACCACATCGACGAAGGTGGGAGAGTGGTTTATCCACAATCCCCTCTTTTGTCCTCTATGCCCACGTTCCCCCCGTTGTGGAATCTTGATGATCAATATGATTGCGTAACTTCTTCATCCGCTGCCTATAATATATCACATTCAAAACGATCAGAAATACCTATACAATTTCTCGCAATCACTCACAATATGTCAGATATGTTCAAGAAAGTTATTCAAGAAATTGATCTTGGAATCAACGACCCCCCAGTGACGTTATCTCCGGTGATTGTCAACAACACCATTCATGACAACCGTTTCATCTTAATGGGACGCCCTACCATACCTAAAAAACAACCGATGAGAGCAATGCTCGCTAATTTACCTCGTATTTGGGGTCAGGAAGGTATGATCCATGGGCGGATTGTGGAAAACAATTGTTTCTAATTTATCTTCCCATCCGAAGAATCCTTGAATATAGTGTTGCGCCGAGGGCCGTAGGCCTATGCAGATCGTATGCTACTGCTGCTAGTGCTCCAGAGGTGGGCTCCTTATGTGGTGTCAATTCAACTAGACGTTATTCCCTTATGGGTCTAGATGAGGGGAATCCCACCTCAATACCTGAGTAAAGAAATGGTTAAACACATGGGTGAGAAACTAGGCCATGTTGAAAAGGTTGATTTTAACCTTGAATCAGCCTCTCGTTTCGATTTTGGAAGAGTGCAGATCTGTTGGAATGTCAACCACCCTCTTTGGTTCCAGAAGAACTTCCAATTTTCTCCAGGAGTGAACACCTTGCTACGATTCACTTATGAACGGCTACGTGGCTTCTGTGATGCTTGTGGTCTCCTCATTCATGAATCTGACCGATGTTTACAATTGGAGCGCTTCTCAGAGAATGCTTCATACGACGAGAATAGCTCCAACCCTCAGGCATCCGACAATCTCGTACCTTCTCCTGCACAGAATGAACCAATCATTAATGTCACTAGTTCTGCAACGTCGACCCCTCTCAATCAAAGGATCCCTGCAATATATGGCAACACTCAAGGTAACTCATCTAGAGACTTAATTGTTTCAGGATCTCACTTTAGTATACCTATGGTGGATCATAATGCTGAAAGGAGTGGGGAGTCTAAGAAACGAAAGTTTAACGACAGTTATGATCATTATGAGGATCATCAAGAGGGAACTGGGGATTCAAACAATTTCAACATGATTGAAGAGACTGATATGAACACACCTGATTATCGAGGCGCGGTGGGCCCTGAACCACCAAAAATTCCATGAAAATTGGCGCTTGAAACTGTCAAGGATTGGGCAATCACTTGATAGTTCGACGCCTTAAGCGGATGGCTCACACCCATCTTCTGGACTTGATTTGTCTCTCTGAAACAAAACAATGTAATTCCTATGTTTCTAATATTTGTATTCCTGTAGGTTTTACAAACTTTTACATGGTCGACCCTCAGGGTCTTAGTGGGGGTCTCGCGACATTTGGAAGCCTAATGTTAATCTATCTGTTATTTCCTATTCCCCTAATGTAATTGACTGTTCAATCGTATACAATGCTAGTTTATTTTATTTTACGTTTATTTACGGTCACCCGGTCATATCTCTAAGACATTTTGTTTGGGAAAAGCTCCAAAGATTGGAAATTAACAGAACTTATGATCCTTGGTTAACTATGGGTGACTATAACGAAATCAAGAATAATTCGGAAAAAAACAGGAGGGCGTCCTAGGCCAGTTTCATCATTTCGGGATTTCAACATAATGTTGGAAATATGTGATTTTAAAGACTTACCGTTTACGGGTGATAGATTTTCTTGGTCTGGTAATCGAGGAAACTACACTGTATCTTGCTGCCTAGATCGTTCAATGGCGAACACTAATATGCTTTCACTATTCCCTGCATCAAAGAACGAATTTTTAGAATATTGGGGATCTGGTCACAGGCGAATAATCACTTCTATTGCCACAAATAACCATAAGCCAAAACCTCAATTATACTATGATCATAGGTTGATCGATAAAGATGGTTTTCAAGACTTGCTCATTAGGGGATGACGCCAAAATAATCAACAACAAGTTCTTTCTAGTGGTTTATACAAAAAACTGAAATCATGCCGAACCAATATCTCCCGTTGGAAAAGACATCATTACATTTCAGCTAATGAGAGGATTGAAATTCTAAAACGAAAGCTGGATATGGACATTTCTAGTGGAACTATGACTATTCATACAAAACATCAAATTCAATCCGAGCTCAACAACGCATATATTGAAGAAGAACTATTTTGGAAAATCAAAAGTCGAAATCAGTGGCTCTCTGAAGGTGACAAGAATACGATTTTTTTTCAAAATTCAGTTAAAACTTGGCGTGTAAAGAACAATATTCAGATGATTTATGATGAAAATGGAGTATGCCACGGAGAAATAGAAAACATCTCAGCGATTGCAATTAATTTCTATTCTACTCTCTTCTCAAATCCTAATCTAGTGCAGAATGACTATTCAACAGTGTTTAGAGGGTTTCACTCAATAGTTACTTCATAGGTTAATATAAAAACTTATAGCTCCTGTGTTGGAAACGAAAATCCAAAAAGCGGTATTTGACATTGGTGCTTCCAAATCTCCTGGTCCAAATGGCTTTTCAGGATCCTTTTATCAACAATTTTGGCTTGCAATCAAAGAAGATATCATGGTTGAGGTTAAGAACTTTTTTGAGCTGAATACATTTGATAAAAATCATAACCATACAAACATTTGTATGATACCAAAAGTCAATCCCCCAAATTTAATGACTGATTTCCAGCCAATTGCCTTATGCAATGTCAATTACAAAATTATTTCTAAAATACTTGTTAACAGGCTAAAACCGCATCTAAATGGTCTAATATCAGACAATCAAGCAGCTTTCACTCCTGGAAGAATGATCTCAGACAATATTATAATAGCTCATGAAGTTTTCCATGCTCTGAAGGTCAGAAAGCGTCAATCAGGTTATTATATGGCTTTAAAAACTGATATAACTAAAACATATGATAAATTTGAAAGGGAATTTATCAAAGAGACAATGACTAGAATGGGTTTTGACCCAATTTGGATTAAATGGATAATGACATGTATTACTACGGTTAGTTATTCAGTGCTAATAAATGGTTCGCCATCAGGATATTTTGAACCAAAACGTGGTATAAGACAAGGTGATCCATTATCACCTTATCTTTTCATACTTTGTGCCGAATGCCTATCTCATATGATGCAAAGGGAAATTCAAGAGGGAAAGATGAAAGGAATTAAGTTAAGCCTAGCCAGTGATCCTATAAATCATCTGCTTTTTGCGGATGATTCTCTATTTTTCTTATTGGCAAATGGTCAAAATGCTAGGCGTATGAAAACAGTTTTATCTGACTATGAGCTAGCTTCGGGCCAGGCTGTTAATCTTTCTAAATCGTCTATCACATTTGGGGCAAAGGTTAATCCTACAACCAAGACAAGATTAAGAAACATTTTGGGAATTTTTAATGAGGGAGGGAATGGTAAATATCTAGGTTTACCAGAACAATTTTCAAGCAAAAAAGCGGATATGTTTGAGTTCATTCTTGATAAAGTTCATCAAAAAACTAAAGGATGGACTAAACAATTTCTATCCCAAGGTGGGAAAGAAACGTTACTTAAATCGATTGCCCTTGTTATGCCTATATACAATGAATGTATATAAATTAACCAAGAAAATAACAGGGGAAATAGCTAATATTATGGCTCGATTCTGGTGGGGTACAACCGAAGATAAAAAGAACATTCACTGGTTCAAATGGGAAAAATTAAGTTGACCTAAACATTAAGGTGGCCTAGGTTTTCGTGATATAGAACGCTTTAATGTAGCTTTATTAGCTAAACATGCTTGACGAAGTCTTCAATTTCCTGATTGTCTAATGGCTAAAACATTAAAAGCAAGATATTTTCGAGATACGTATATTCTAAATGCTAAAAAAGGACAAAAACCATCATATGTCTAGAACTCTATACTTCAGGGAAGATATCTATTGAAACAAGGTTGTAGATTTATGATAGGGCATGGAACGCATATCAATATATGGAAAGACAATTGGATCCCCGATCACCCTCCAAGACCCGCAAAGAAATCAAATCAGGTAACAAACAATATATGAGTTTCAGATTGGATAAATTCAACAAACACAGACTGGGATGATGCGAAAATAAGACAGGATGTAGATGACACAGAAGCGAATCTTATTCTATCTCTCAAGCTCGCAACTTCAAGATTCGAAAACTTACTTGGTTGGCACTATACAAGGAATGGCTTATATTCTGTGATGTCCGGATATTGGCTTGCGAACCACCTTCCAACTCAGGTCCTTATCACTCAAACAAATGGGGAAAACGCATTAAAACCACTAGTATGGAAGTTAAATATTTCTCCAAAAATAAAACATTTCCTATGGAGAATTACTACTTTCTCTCTTCATGTTGGAACAAGACTCAAGCAAAAACATATTACATCGGATATAATTTGCAAGAGATGTTGGTTACATGATGAATCCATAGAGCATTTATTCTTCAACTGCCATTATGCTCAAGCTACTTGGCGACTATCGGAATTCCCAAATCATATCATCCTAGACTCAAATGTTCCAATATCATCAAAATTGGAAATCTTATTTGAAAATAATATCAAGGATAAAATTCAAGGCTACCGTGATCTACCCTTATGGATTCTATGGCGTATTTGGAAAAACAGAAACATGTTATTATACCAAAACAAAAGCTTATCGTGGCAATGGATTCTCAATTACGCATCAAAAAATGTTGCTGAATGGGATAGATCTAAAATGGTTATTCAGGACAAAAGCAATCAAACAAATTACATGATAAACGCTCGAAATGTCACAACAAAGTCAAATCATAAATGGAAGGCACCAATCGAAGATTTGTTAAAATGTAACATAGATGGAACGTTCAGAGACTTAACTTCTACTGTTGGAGCCGGCTAGATTCTCAGAGATGGTCGTGGAGGTTTTGTCCTCGGAGGAAGAGCTACGGGCCAGAAGGTGAGGTCTCCGCTTAAAGCAGAATTTCAAGCAATGTTGATGGTCATGCAGCACATATAGTGTAGAGGGTACAACAGTGTCATCTTCGAGAGTGATAATCAAGAGCTCATTCACAACCTAAATGGAAAATCATATTGCTTTGAAATGATAAACTAGAAGAGAGAAATTATTAGCTGGAAACAGAAATTTCAAACCATTTCTTTTACCTGGATTGGAAGAAATGACAACCAAGCGGCGAACCAGATCGCGAAAATCACTCTTCCGCAGGAGAGTTTGTTTAAAAGTTTTCATCGTTGTCCTTACCCGATTTTTAGGGTTTTAATTTCGGATGCTGGTTCAAATTAATTTCCGGTTTAGTTTGGTAAAAAAAAAACTTTGTATTGCCGAACTGGATTCATAATCCCTCATGATTAATATAATTTTCTTGCCGACAAAAAAAAAAACTAAAATCTTGTTTTTTGAATTAGTATTTGAAAAAAGTGATATATTTTACTTTAATTTTGTATTACTCAACTTTTTTGTTGGAATAAATTTATAATGAATTCTACACAAAAATATCTAAGATATTTTATTATATTTTTATTGTTATTACTAAAATAATTTTAATAATTTAATAAATTATCATATAAAATAATATTTAAATTAAAATTAACTTATATACATGTTTATTTTTTTTAAATTCTTATTCTCCTGATTTCCACTTATAATATAATACTTAAATTAAAACTATATACATTTTTATTTTCTTATTAATAATTTTTGTATACATGATCAATAATTATTTGGTTATAACATTCAAATTACTAATTTACAAAATATTAAATTTTATTAAATTAATTGTATTTATTTATTTTAATAATAAAAACAAAAATATGTAGTAACAATAGAATTATATATTCAAAATGTTCAAAATCTAAAATTTAAAAACTAAAAATAAAATCACCATTCAAATTTTTATAAAAATTATTAAAGTAAAATTAAAAATTAAAACTCGAAAATCTATAATCTAAAAACGAAAAAACAAAAACTAAAATCTAAAAAATAATGAAACATTTTTTTTTTTCGTCTGATAATATTAAGATAGAACAACGGATTACATCGAAAGAAAATAAAGCTGCCACAGCAGAAAGTAGAACCTAAGACCAAGGCAACAAAAGCCGGCTATCATACAAGATACCGAAAGCAAAGCCTAAACAAAGGAGACAAGATGAAACAACTAAGCTAAAACCAAAGAAGATAGAGAGACAAGATCGAGGAGGGACTTAATCCCTAGGATCCGAGAACACCTCAGTTACAACAAACAAAGATTAGAGCCATGATAAGAGATCAAAGAACCCGACAATGAAAAAAGAAGAGGAAATATGAGATAACTCAACTCTATCAGTCCAAATACACTGGCATTTGCTGACCGTGAGTGCACCACCACAATCGACTTCACGCAAAAATCGATTAAAACAGAAACACTAATCTGAAATTTGAATTCGGAGATTGGAATAAGAGGGTCAAAACTTAGAAAAGTTGCAACAAAAGGTATCCCAAATCAGAGGAACAAGGACCTAAATAAACCCGGAGATCCGTGGTTCACAACCTGATCAAATCCGACTAAAATACTTGATCTAGCCATCGGACCAGAAACACAACAAGCCCAAAAGAAAATGATAACAAACACCTGCCAAAGCTGACCGGACCAGAGCAAATAGCCAAGAAGAGTCGGAGACGAGACCAGACCACCACAGTTGCGCCAGAGCCCATTGAGACACCATCCTCCAAAATCGCAGAGAGCATCCGACACGAAGACCTCCCGAGAAGATCCAACTATCAAGAGGAGCCGCGATCGACGCCCACTGGACAAAGGAGACGATGACGCCAAAAATCCGAGCTTAGACTGACGAACCCCGCCGGACGGAGACTCCGACACGAGACCAAGCCGAGCTAGACCACCTCCGACGAAGAACCACCGTTGTACACAAACAGAACAAATAAATAAACAAAGGAGAAGCCGCTGAGGACGACCATCTCGTCGCACCAGAGAAGCTAGTGACCGGAGAAGCCGTCCCAGCGGCGGCGGAAGCTAAGAAGAAAAGTGGCGATTAGGGTTTTGTTGGAGAGAAAATAAAGTTTTGAGTTACCAGGTCAATTTGAAAAATGGATAAGGACACTTTAGGATGACAAAAAAAAAAAAAAATAGTGAAACATTCATGATCTTAGTTTTCAAAACTTTTAAACCATGTCACAAAATACCACCGTCAATTTTGGGAGTAGACTGAAATAAAAGAAAGTGTGGGGCTCACAAATGGAAAAAGAATGTAACAATTGGGTTTTAATTGAATAAATTAACGGGAAAATAAAAAAAATANAAATAACACGTTAGAGTAAGGTTATTCTTTAAAAAAGTTTCTAAATTAATATATAGGGATTAAAACTATATACATTTTTATTTTCTTATTAATAATTTTTGTATACATGATCAATAATTATTTGGTTATAACATTCACATTACTAATTTACAAAATATTAAATTTTATTAAATTAATTTTATTTATTTATTTTAATAATAAAAACAAAAATATGTATTAACAATAAAATTATATATTCAAAATGTTCAAAATCTAAAATCAAAAAAATAAAACTAAAATCACCATTCAAACTTTTATAAAAACTACTAAAATAAAATTAAAAATTAAAATTCGAGAATCTATAATCTAAAAACGAAAAAATAAAAACTAAAATCTAAAAAATAATGAAATTTTTAGTTTTCAAAACTTTTAAACCATGTCACAAAATACCACCGTCAATTTTGGGAGTAGATTGAAATAAAAGAAAGTGTGGGGCTCACAAATGGAAAAAGAATGTAACAATTGGGTTTTAATTGAATAAATTAACGGGAAAATAAAAAAAATAAATTAGAGTCATATTTTAGGTAAGCAGAAGAAACTGAGAAAATCCACTTTTGCTCCGAATTCTACTCCACTTTTGCCTCTGAATTTGCTTTCTCTCTATTTTTTTTTTTCTTTTAGCGATTTTTCTGGTATTTCTTTGTAATTGTGAGAAGTGTCTAGATTCGAAGGGAAGAAAGTTTTATTTTGCTGCATTTGTTTCTGGATCAGCCATCCTCTCGAGGATTTGGGGATAAATCAAAGGAATCAGAAGATTAACCGATTTTGTCGAAGGAATTTAAGATGTCAGGTCCACTTGATCGATTTGCAAGACCTTGTAAGAGATCCGATCTACTTTATTGTTTTCCGTTTTCTTTGAATCCTTCTGCGTGATTTTGTGGTGTTATTTTCTTTTGTATTTCTTGATAAGGTTTTGTTTTAGGGTTTACTGCTGCTTAAACTTCGAGTTCNTCGAGGATTTGGGGATAAATCAAAGGAATCAGAAGATTAACCGATTTTGTCGAAGGAATTTAAGATGTCAGGTCCACTTGATCGATTTGCAAGACCTTGTAAGAGATCCGATCTACTTTATTGTTTTCCGTTTTCTTAAAATCCTTCTGCGTGATTTTGTGGTGTTATTTTCTTTTGTATTTCTTGATAAGGTTTTGTTTTAGGTTTACTGCTGCTTAAACTTCGAGTTTNCTGCTTAAACTTCGAGTTCGATGAAATTTGAGGTCTGATAATAACTGTGGCGTGTTCAATTTAGGTTTTTAGGCTGGATTTTGGAGTGTTAGGTTGTTTAGATTCTTAATTATGGTTTCTTTGAGCTAAGTGAAATAGTTCAGTAGACGAATTTTAGGTCTCATCGAATCAAATCCATACTACAGGTTTTGAGGGAATATTGAGCAGTGATGAGAAAAAGGAACGTAAGTCAGACTTTGAGAATTCTGAGGATGAGAGGAGAACAAGAATTGGCTCTTTGAAAAAGAAAGCGATTAATGCATCTACTAAGTTCAAGCATTCTCTTAAGAAAAAGGGCGGAAGGAGAAAAAGTGATGGCCGAGTCAGTTCTGT
>OVAO01003679.1:0-10987 GCA_900406285.1 Biscutella auriculata | reverse complement strand
GTGTGTAATTTCATAAGAAAGTTAAGCCTTATTTTAAATATAATCTGAAAATGCACTGGAAAACGACACGTCAATATTTTCAAACCAAAACTCTTTTGGTTGCGACACATCATCAAAATGTTTCTGTTTTAATATATAGGGGATTTTCTTTAAAAATAACTATTTAATTCCAGTTTTAGTATGTGAGCTAGAATTGAACTTAAATCAAACCTTTTATAGTAACAACTAACAAGATCATTTAAACCAATATCTTGCGTGTACTGTTTCCACGTTGACTTGAAAATATCTCTGAAGGACTGGGACAAAAGGTAAGATGATTTTACTAGATGTCCGTACGTAATCTGATGACGTTCGATTTAAATAGAGAGAAATGAACGGTGCAGATCTAGCAGCTGACTTAGTAACATAAAATCAAAAGTATAAAACTGTGCGATTGCTATTTCATCGATGCTGGAAACTTTCCATGTACTTGCAGAGAACTCTGTAGAAAATGGCTAGCAACTGCGAAGATTTCTGTGAGATCTTACTCGCTATCTTTCTTCCTCCTCTTGTAGTTTGTCTCAGAAAAGGCTTTTTCACTGTAAGTTCTCTCCAAGAGAAAATGAATCCTGCAAAACTTTTCAGAAACTGTAACTAATTAGGTTTTGTTATTTGATTTTTTGCAGGTGGAGTTCTTGATATGTTTGGTGTTGACTATCTTAGGCTATATTCCAGGCATAATCTATGCACTTTATGTGATCGTGTATCAGAATCGGGATATATTTGTCCTTGATACTATTTACTTAGCTACTTAATAAGTTGGTTTCGTGTTTATGTATTCAAGATTTGAAAAACATCGTGTGTGTGTTTGTTGATACATTGCTTTATCTCTTTGTGAGTTAACTTCTTTGCCAAGATTGTATCCTTATGAAACATGGACACTCTCTCTGTACCATATGATGTTGATGAATGTGAATGCTTTGAGCTGTTTCTTATTCCTCTCTAGACGAAACACTTGAAAGATCTCTCTANAAGATTTCTGTGAGATCTTACTCGCTATCTTTCTTCCTCCTCTTGTAGTTTGTCTCAGGAAAGGCTTTTTCACTGTAAGTTCTCTTCAGGAGAAATTGAATCCTGCAAAACTTTTTCAGAAACTGTAACTTAGGTTTTGTTATTTGATTTTTGCAGGTGGAGTTCTTGATATGCTTGGTGTTGACTATCTTAGGCTATATTCCAGGCATAATCTATGCACTTTACGTGATCGTGTATCAGAATCGGGATATATTTGTCCTTGATACTATTTACTTAGCTACCTAATTAATAAGTTGGTTTTGTTTTTATGTATTCAAGATTTGAAAAACATCGTGTATGTGTTTTGTTGATACATTGCTTTATCTCTTTGTGAGTTAACTTCTTTGCCAAGATTGTATCCTTATGAAACATGGAAACTCTCTCTGTACCATATGATGTTGATGAATGTGAATGCTTTGAGTTGTTTCGGATTCCTCTCTAGACGAAACACTTCAAAGATCTCTCTGGATTACGACAACGAGTAGAAATCCTTGACTGATAAACACTTATAGTTATGGTTTGTAAGAACAAGAAACAAAGGGATCAGAGTTGCAATTTCTACATAAAGTAGAGCGAGTGTTACAGATTTGACCACTCTACAACCAACTGTTACAGATTCGTCAACAACTCTTTGTCACGGAACATTATTCTGCTTCATTGTTTTCCCAGCCTTCATCTCCATAAAAATAGAAATCTGAACTTAACAGAAATCTGAACTTAACAGAAAAGTAAAAACACAGATATTTGTTAACCCGGTTCAACTCATCGGTATGATGAGCCTACGTCCGGGGTCAGATCAGTCCTGACAATCCACTAAAATGGAAGAAGATACAACTCAAAACCGAGCACAATGAGTTTTACAATCAAGAGAAGAAGAAAACACAAAATGAAACAGATTTCTGGAAAAAACTGAGACAAGAAAATAAAACTAGGGTTTTTAGCTATTTATACACCTAGGGTTTTATGGCACCAAAACTCTTTGATTAAACCCTAATACAAGCCCAAACCCAAATACAAATCCAATTAAATTTAATCTTTAATCATTGGTTCATTCCTAAACCGGAATCAAACCAACAAGCTTGAATCACATAGCTTTGATTCAACCGCGAGTGAAGCAGATTTGTTTTGTCTGAAGCTTGTAGAGTTCTTTAACAACCACTGAAGCAATACTTAGACTGTTTTGTCTGAATTTATTCAGCCTAAGCAAAGGTGATGAAGAAGATGATGAGCAACAAATCTCGATAGTATTTCTTCATGGCTTTAAGCGTTTGAAGTTTAAGCAAAGAATCATAAGTAGGAGATCATATGAATAGTATTTTCCAAAACAGAGTTGACAAAACATAATTTTGGGTTTTGAGAGATTATGTTTGATTGGTAATAAATAGTCTCTCCACAATAAATTGAGAAATTTAATTTTGGAAAATTATGTTAATTTTTGGATAATATTTTACAAAAGTTGATAGATTTTGTTAAATATTATAATATTGAGTTTAGAAAATTATGTTTATTTTGTGGATAATGATCTACAAAAGTTGAGAGATGTTGGTAGTTAGAATATCGAGTTTAAAAAATTATGTTGATTTTGTGGATAATAGTCTATAAAAATTGTGAGATTTTGTACAATGTTAGAATTTTGTATTTTAGAAAATTATGCTAATTTGGTGAATAATAGTCCTATAAAAAATCGAGAGATTTTGTAAAATGGTATAATTTTGAGTTATGTGAAATTATTCTTATTAGGAAGATAGTGCATAAAAACTAACATATTTTAAAAAGTATTATAGTTTTATATTTTAGGAAATTATGTTGATTAGATGGATAATTGTCCTTGAAAATTGAGAAATTTTGTAAAATGCTAGAATATGATAACTGGGAAAATTGTATTAAATCGGTGGATAAAAATCCATGATAATTGAGAGATTTTATAAATTAGAGAATTTTGTATTCTGAGAAATTTTGCTGATTTTTGGATAATAAATTAAGAAATTTTATAAAATGATACATTTTTTTGTTTCTTGGGAAATTATGCTTGTTTGGAGGATACTCGTCCTTGAAAATTGAGAAATTTCATTAAAACACTACAATTTGGTATTTACGGGAATTATGTTAAAATTGGTGAATATTTTGTGAGAAACTAGAATTTATATTTTGAGAAATTATGATTGTAGTCCGTGTAAATTAATAGATTTTGTAAAATGTTAGAATTTTGGGTTTTAGGAGATTATGCTTATTTGGTGGATAATAGTCCATAAAACTAAGAAATTATGTAAAACGCTATAATTTTAGGTTTTGAGAAAATATGTTTATTATTTGGTGAATAGTAGTCCTTGAAACTAAGATATTTTGTAAAAAGTTAGAATTTTGTGTTTAGAAAAATTGTGCTAATTTGGTGAATAAAAATCCACAATATTGAGATATTTTGTAAAGTATTATAATTTTGTATTGTTAGAAATTATGCACATTTGGTTGATAGTAGTACAAGAAAATTGAGAGATTCTTATATTTTATAACATTATTATGATTTTATGGGTTATTGTCCATGAAAATCGAGAGATTTTACAAAATGATATAAATTTGTATTTTGAGAAATTATGTTGATTCTTTTGATAATAGTCAATAATAATTGAGAGATTTTGTAAAATCTTAGAATTTTGAGTTTTGGAAAAATATGCTGATTTTTTATATAATTGTCCTTTAAAAGAGAAAGATTATGAAAACACTAAAATTTTGGGTTTTTGAGAAATTATGCTCATTTGGTGGATAAAAATATTGAGAGATTTTGTAAAACGCTATTACTTTGAGTGTTTAAAAATTAAGTTTATTTGGTGGATAATATTCAATAAAAACTAAGATGTTTTTTAAAACGTTATAATTTCGGTTTTGGGAAATTCTAGCGTTTTATAAATCTCTCAATCTTTGTGGACTATTAACCACCAAATTAAAGATTCTAGTGTTTCTCAAAATCTCTCAACTTTTATGAGTTATTATCCACCAAATCAACTTAATTTCTTAAAATACAACTATAGTTTTACAAAAAAATCAATTTGTGTAGAAAATTATCCACCAAATCATAATAATGTCTCAAATAAAAGACCTTTAACGTTTTACAAAAACTTTCAATTTTTATGGACTATTATCCATCACATCTTCATGATTCCTAAAATAAAAAATCTATCGCTTTACAAATCTCTCAATTTTATGGAAATTTACCAAATTACCATAACATCCAAAAATACAAAATTCTAACGTTGTAGAAAATCTTTCAATATGTATGGAATATTATTCATCAAATCATCATACTTTTCCGAAATAAAAAAATTCTTTCGTTATACAAAAGCTCTCAATTTATTTTGACTAGTAGCAAACAAATTAACATAATTCCCCTAAATTATAGTTCTTGTCTTTTATAAACTATATATTATCCATTAAACCTACTTACTAAAAAAATTATAGCATTTTACAAAATCTCTCAATTTTGTGGACTATATTATCCACCAAATCAACATAAAACACTATAAAACTAAGAGATTTTGTAAAATATTATAATTTTCTATTCTTTGAAATTATGTTGATTTAGTGAATAATAAACCATAAAAACTAAGAGATTTTGTAAAACACTAGAATGTATTTTGGGGAATTATGTACATTTAGTGGATAATAATAGTCCATAAAACTAATAAATTTTGTAAAATATTAGAATTTTGTATTTTAAGAAATTATGATGATTTGATGTATAATATATTTTAGAAATGAGAGATTTTGTAAAACAATAGAATTTTGTATTTTGAGAAATGATGGTGATTTGATAGATACAAAAACCTTAAGATTTAGTAAAACATCATAATTTTTTATTTGGAAAATTATGTTGATTTAATGGATCGTAGTCCATAAACACTGAGAGATTTTGTAAAACGCTAGATTTTGGGAAATTATGTTGATTTGGTGGATAATAATTTATAAAACAGAGAGATTCTCCAAATATTTTGTAATTTGAATGTCTAATTGACATTCGTGAATGGTTGGACAAAAAATACAAATCTAAAATTTAATATATTATTTAAGTACCTAAATCTAAAAGGATATGAACAGAACTCATAGCAAAAACAATTGAGCGAATCCTCTAAATAATCTCAAAATTCTGAAACCCGAATAAATTTGAACCAAATGATTCCACGCAAAACCGAACAACATATTCTAAGTTTTATTAGAAGGTTTTATTCGTTATGTTTTGATCTAGTTTTAGTTTGGTTTCAGATTGAACTTAAATCACATTTGGCCCCATTTTTTCACTGGAATTATATAAAACAAATTCTATAGCATTTTACAACTTGAAAGCAGCGGATATAAATATATCTCCGCGAGCTAAGACGATTACATAATCTATTATCGAAACAAGATATACACCGTAAGCAAAGACTCACACCTCCGACAAGCCAAAACAAGTAACATAAAATCCAAGAAAAACATTAAAAAAAAACAAAAAAAAAAGTTGAAGTCGTAGTAAGAACCTAGGGACCAACTAGGAAGAAGATGCTCACAAGATGTTGAAATTTGAGGCTGAACGGATAAATCACGATACCGCTTATTGAGGGATTTCAAACAACTAAGGTTTGAACGACTATTTCCACCCACACTGAATACAAAGAGTCACAAACAACAAATCGAAACACATAATACTAAAAATTCAAAAGATGAATTTTTAACAACCTACTTTCCAAAACAAAAAAGAGTTCCGACTATCTCCAACGATCATAACAAGACAGAAGATAATCATCTACAAAAGAAGAGTCTACTTAACTACCTAAATAAAAGATCACAAAGATAAAACCCATATCCAATTAAAAGCATCCTTATAATCTAATCTAATATATATGGATACCACATGATCATTTTTCTTTCTATCTTATATTACATAAACAAAATTTGAAAAGTATACACAACCCGATGGATAAAAAGATATCCACGGAAATATAATTTTTTTTTTTTTTTGCTTTTTGAAGTTCTTTGCCAACTAATTATTAATTTTCTAAAAAAAGGATCTGAAAAAAAAAAAACTAATTTAAAAGTCTTCAATTCTCATCAATATTTTATTTCCACGGTGGCATGAAAATATCTTTGAAGGAGTGGGACAAATGTAACGTAGTTTTATTAGCTGTCGGTAAGTAATCTGATACCATTCGATTTAAATAGAGAAAAAAAATGAACGGTTCAGATCTAACAGTTGACTTGTTAGCAAATCTGTAGATTGCTATATTATTGGTTCCTCTGTTCTCGCAACTTTCCAGTGTACTTGCAAAGAGTTTCTTCTCAAGAAAAATGGCGAGCAACTGTGAAGTTTTCTGTGAGATCTTAATCGCTATACTTCTTCCTCCTCTTGGAATTTTCTTCAGGAAAGGCTTATGCACTGTAAGTGATCACTGAATAATCCTGCAAAACTTTTTTTCAGAAACTGTTTTGTAACTTTTGTTATTTGANAGTTGCAATTTCTACATAAAGTAGAGCGAGTGTTACAGATTTGACCACTCTACAACCACCTGTTACAAATTATGTTGATTTTGTGGATAATAGTCTATAAAATTGTGAGATTTTGTACAATGTTAGAATTTTGTATTTTAGAAAATTATGCTAATTTGGTGAATAATATTCCTATAAAAATCGAGAGATTTTGTAAAATGATATATTTTGAGTTTTGAGAAATTATGTTGATTTGAGTGGATAATAGTCCATAAAATTGAAAGATTTTGTAAAATGTTATAAATTTGAGTTATGTGAAATTATTCTTATTAGGAAGATAGAATTCCACAAAACCTAAGACATCTTTTAAAATGTTAGAATTATGAGTTTTGATAAATTATGTTCCATAATCTGAGATATTTTGTAGAGCGCTATAGTTTTTGGTTTTGAGAAATTATTTTTATTTGGTGTATATAGTGCATAAAAACTAACATATTTTAAAAAGTATTCTAGTTTTATATTTTAGGAAATTATGTTGATTAGATGGATAATTGTCCTTGAAAATTGAGAAATTTTGTAAATGCTAGAGTATGATAAATGGGAAAACTGTATTAAATCGGTGGATAAAAATCCATGACAATTGAGATTTTATAAATTATAGAATTTTGATTTCTGAGAAATTTTGCAGATTTTTGGATAATAATCCAAAAATTAAGAAATTTTATAAAATGATACATTTTTTGTTTCTTGGGAAATTATGCTTGTTTGGGGATATTCGTCCTTGAAAATTGAGAAATTTTATTAAAACACTACAATTTGGTATTTTCGGGAATTATGTTAAAATTGGCGAATATTAGTCCATAAAAATTAAGAGACTTTGTGAGAAACTAGAATTTATATTTTGAGAAATTATGATTGTAGTCCGTAAAAATTAATAGATTTTGTAAAATGTTAGAATTTTGGGTTTTAGGAGATTATGCTTATTTGATGGATAATAGTCCATAAAACTAAGAAATTATGTAAAATGCTATAATTTTAGGTTTTGAGAAATTATGTTTATTATTTGGTGAATAGTAGTCCTTGAAACTAAGATATTTTGTAAAAATTTAGAATTTTATGTTTAGATTAGAGAAATTATGCTAATTTGGTGAATAAGAATCCACAATATTGAGATATTTTGTAAAGTTTTATAATTTTGTATTGTGATAAATTATGCACATTTGGTTGATAGTTGTACAAGAAAATTGAGAGATTCTTATATTTTATAACATTATTCTGATTTATGGGTTATTGTCCATGAAAATCGAGAGATTTTACAAAATGATATAAATTTGTATTTTTAGAAATTATATTGATTTTGTGGATAATAGTCAATAATAATTGAGAGATTTTGTAAAATCTTAGAATTTTGAGTTTTGGAAAAATATGGTGATTATTTTATATAATAGTCCTTTAAAAGTGAAAGATTTTGAAAACACTATAATTTTGGGTTTTTGAAAAATTATGTTCATTTGGTGGATAATAGTCTATAAATATTGAGATATTTTGTAAAACGCTATTATTTTGAGTGTTTAAAAATTAGGTTTATTTGGTGGATAATATTCAATAAAAACTAAGATGTTTTTTAAAACGTTAAAATTTTGGTTTTGGGAAATTCTAGCGTTTTACAAATCTCTCAATCTTTATGGACTATTAACCACCAAATCATCATAATTTTTCCAGATTAAAGATTCTAGTGTTTCTCAAAATCTCTCAACTTTAATGGGTTATTATCCACCAAATCAGCTTAATTTCTTAAAATACAACAATAATTTTACAAAACAATCAATTTGTGTAGAAAATTATCCACCAAATCATAATAATGTCTCAAAATAAAAGGCCTTTAACGTTTTACAAAAACTCTCAATTTTTATGGACTATTATCCATCACATCTTCATGGTTCCCCAAATTAAAGATCTATCGCTTTACAAATCTCTCAATTTTATGGAAATCTACCAAATCACCATAACATCCAAAAATACAAATTCTAACGTTGTAGAAAATCTTTCAATATGTATGGAATATTATTCATCAGATCATCATACTTTTCCGGAAAAAAATTATTTCGTTATACAAAATCTCTCAATTTATTTAGACTAGTAGCAAACAAATTAACATAATTCCCCTAAATTCTAGTTCTTGTATTTCATAAACTATATACTATCCATTAAACCTACTTATTAAAAATAAAATTATAGCATTTTACAAAATCTCTCGATTTTGTGGACTATATTATCCACCAAATCAGCATAAAACACTCTAAAACTAAGAGATTTGTAAAACATTATAATTTTTTATTCTTTGAAATTATGTTGATTTAGTGAATAATAACCCATAAAAACTAAGATATTTTGTAAAACGCTAGAATTTTGTATTTTGGGAAATTATGTAGATTTAGTGGATAATAATAGTCCATAAAACTAATAAATTTTGTAAAATATTATAATTTTGTATTTTAAGAAATTATGATAATTTGATATATAATATATTTCAGAAATGAGAGATTTTGTAAAACAATAGAATTTTGTATTTTGAGAAATGATGGTGATTTGATAGATAATAGTTCACAAAAACCGTAAGATCTAGTAAAACATCATAATTTTTTATTTGGAAAATTATGTTGATTTAATGGATTGTAGTCCACAAACACTGAGAGATTTTGTAAAACGCTAGATTTTAAGAAGTTATGTTGATTTGATGGATAATAATTTATAAAACAGAGAGATTCTCCAACTATTTTGTAATTTGAATGTCTAATTGACATTTGTGAATGGTTGGACAAAAAAATACAAATCTAAAATTTAATATATTATTTAAGTATCTAAATCTAGAAGGATATGAACCGAACTCATAGCTAAAAAAATTGAACGAATCCTATAAATAATCTCAAAATTCTGAAACCCGAATAAATTTGAACCAAATGATTCCACGCAAAACCGAATAACATCTTCTAAGTTTAATTAGAAGGTTTTACTCGTTATGTTTTGATGTAGTTTTAGTTTGGTCTCATAATGAACTTAAATCACATTTATCCCCATTTTTTCACTAGAATTATATAAAACAAAATCTTTAGCATTTTACAACTTGAAAGTAGTGGATATAAAGATATCTCCGCGAGCTAAGGCGATTACATAATCTATTATCGAAACAAGATATACACTGCAAGCCTCCAACAAACCAAAACAAGAAACATAAAATCCAAGAACATAAAAATAAAAATTCAAAGTCGCAGTAAGAACCTAAAGACCAACTAGGAAAAATATGCTCACAAGATCTTGAAATCTAAGACTAAACGGATAAACCACGATGTCACTTATTGAAAGACTTCAAACGATTAAGACTTGAACTACTATTTCCACCCACACTAAATACGAAAAGACACAAACAACGAAGTGAAACACTTATATTACAGCGAATGGATACCACATGATCATTTTTCTTTCTATCTTATATTACATGAACAAAATTTGAAAAGTATACACAACCCGATGGATAAAAAGATATCCACGGGAATATAATTTTTTCTTTTTTCTTTTTGAAGTTCTTTGCCAACTAATTATTAATTTTCTAAAAAAGGATCTGAAAAAAAAAAACTAATTTAAAAGTGTCAATTCTCATCAATATTTTATTTCCACGTTGGCATGAAAATATCTTTGAAGGAGTGGGACAAATGTAACGTCAATTTATTAGCTGTCGGTATGTAATCTTATACCATTCGATTTAAATAGAGAGAAAAAAAATGAACGGTTCAGATCTAACAGTTGACTTGGTAGCAAATCTGTAAATTGCTATATTATTGGTTCCTCTGTTCTCGCAACTTTCCAGTGTACTTGCAAAGAGTCTTTTTCTCATCTCTCTCAAAAAAAATGGCGAGCAACTGTGAAGTTTTCTGTGAGATCTTAATCGCTATACTTCTTCCTCCTCTTGGAGTTTTCTTCAGGAAAGGCTTATGCACTGTAAGTGATCACTGAATCCTGCAAAACTTTTCAAAAACTGTAACTTATTAGGTTTTGTTATTTGATTTTTTGCAGGTGGAGTTTTTGATATGTTTGGTGTTGACTATCTTAGGCTACATTCCAGGCATAATCTATGCACTTTATGTGATTGTGTATCAGAGTCGTGATGAGAACTCTCGTGAAATTAAAGTCCCACTTAACTCTCCTTGAAACTGTGTTTGTTTATGGAATCCAATAAGTTGTTTTGTTCTTGTTTTATGTATTCAAGATTTGAAAACATTGTGTGTGTTGATTGATACATTTGCTTTTTTTTCTCTCTTTTATGTGTTGGTTTCTTTGCCAAGTTTGTATCCTTATGGAAACTCTCTTATGTACCATGAGGTTTATGAATGTGAATGCATTGAGAGCTAAATGTGAAAAAAACTTCTAATCTTAGGCCCCGTTCGTTTCTGCATCTGCATCCAACATCTGGATGCTGCATCTAGAT
>OVAO01003678.1:0-10988 GCA_900406285.1 Biscutella auriculata | reverse complement strand
TGTTATTGCCGGGATATTCGCAACAATTGCCTCGGCCGCAAGAGATTTGGCACGGAACGCATAGCTTGTGTCGTCACAGACATCGACATATGCAGTCTAATTCATTTATCAACCAAACAAAAACCCTCTGTAAGACTTATCTCCTTGACTCAAACCAAGCAGGAAGCCTGCTAATCCATTCATACAAGCTAAGTTTTTAGTGACACAGAAAATGTTTATACCTTATCCTCACCTTGGTCTTTATGGCAGCTTCAAGAACAGTGCATCGAGGAGCTTGCTGAAAAGGCCCAGCAGCATGGACTACAAGATCAACGTCTGTATTCACACACATCACGGTGAATACACGAGAGATAAAAGCTAAAAAAACATGAACATGTCAAAATTCATCAGTGGTTTTCAATCCCAATCTCCCTTTATAAATAGCTAAATATCTAGCCCAATTTTCGAAATCTACATTGAAATTAAAACATGATACACCCAATTCTTGAACTAATATGATATGTCTTTGGTCAAGGGAAACAAACCCATTAAATTTTTCTCAAGCATCTTGGTGTCATTGATATCTAGTTGAGCAAACTCAGAATTCTCCCCCAGCTTAGCCACCATTGCTTCACCTTTATCTCTGTGCACAGAGGATGAATTTCAATGATTTTCGACATTTCCTCGGAAAATAACACAGAAAAAAACTCGTTAAAAATCACAAACCTGTTCCGTCCAGCGACGATGATCCTAAGCTTGGGACATAGATTAGAAAGAGTAGTAGCAGTAGACCCGCCGACCCGGCCCGTTCCACCCAACACCAAGACACGGTAGTTCCGCGTAGGATCCGAGAGCTGAACGTCAGGAATGCTTTCGTATTGCGCTTCGGTAGATGACGATGCTCTTACAGTCGCTCTGAAGGGATGCAACAGCAGAGCTCGAGCCATTTCTCTTTTCTCTCCCTCTCCCTCACTCAACTCACCTCACCTCATCTCGTTAACAGTTTTATCATAAGCAATGACGTGGCAGAATTTGAACGGGATAATTAACATATCTGGGTTTTTCGACCCAATAAGTAAACAGTTGGGCCTTATAATCACGTGGGTATAAAAAGAAACTATGGACTTAAATGAAAAAANTAAAAAAAAAAAAAAAAAAAAAAAACTGAGAAACCAAAACTGTGTGAAAAGAAGACGAAGTTCATGATTGGAAGAGTGAGATAAAAAGTATTGCGGTAAGTAGTTGTGAGTGAAATAAAGTGTGATTGGTAAAGTGGAGGAAAAGATGTTGTTGTAAGCAGTTGGGAACGAGAACTGAGAGTTGGGAGCTAAGAGCTGGGAACTGAGAGCTGGGAGTTTGGAAGTTTGGGAGCTGGAAGCTAGGAGCTGAGAGTTGGAAGCTGGGAACTGTGAACTGGAAACGAGTGTTATGAGTTATGAATTAAAATTAGGAATATAAAATTATTTTTAAAATATATTATTTAATTTATTATTAAAATAACTAAATTAAGAAAAAACNAAATAACTAAATTACGAAAAAACAAAATTAAAACAATAACTAAAAAATTAATTAAAAATAAAAATAAAAATAGTCTATCTATAACTTCTCCATATATGTGCAGCAATGTTGTCTTGAATACCTGCCATATATGCATCACTTGTAGGCATATAATCATTTCCTTGAACTTCTTGATCATCATCTGAATCTCACAAAGCAAGCACTTCGTTATCTAGTTCATACGATTGAAAATCTTCATCATTTTTTGCTGACTTTCGTATGAAATTGTGTAATGCCATAGTTGCTACAACAATCTTGCATTGTGTTTGTAGATCATATCAAGTTGGATTTCTTATAATAGCAAATTTTCCCTTCCAAATCCCGAAAGTCCGCTCAATCACAAAACACAGAGAAGAATGACGTTTATTAAATGTTTCATTCTCATTTGTAGGGGGTCCTCCTCGCCATTGATGTGGATGATATCGAATTCGCCGATATGGAGCAATATATCCTTTTTTGTTAGGGTATCCAGAATCAACGAGAAAATGTTTTCCTTCAGGTGGAGTTGAAAAATATCCATCATTTTGTGCACAATATGTCAATATTTTAGAATCGTATGCTCTTTTTGGTGTTCCCACATATGTCTATATGAACTCCATATTGAAGCTACAAATTGCAAGAACATTCATGGTAGGATGTTGCTTCCTCAAGTTCTAATACTTTTTCTTTTTATCACTCCCAACTCGCACTGAAACATGTGTACCATCTAGAGCTCCAATGCACGCACTGAAAAATGGAGAATATCTTATATTAGAAGACAAAATCGGGTTTACCTCGCGAACTTCGTTTTCTCCAGGTTTTATTATGTCTTGAGACATACGAACAAGTGCATCCAAAACTTTATGAAACTTTATGTTCACTGTCTCTTGATTACGTTGATAATGTGTTGCAATTGTTCGTTGAACTTCATCATGTGCAAACGTCTCGAGAAACATCGCAACAACCTCTTCTAATCCACATTCACGTGATTCCCGCAGTCCATAATCATTCTTCAAGCTGTGACACAATTCTTGATCCATTCGTAAAGTTTCATAACATTCTTAATCATGACCATTTATCATTTGCATTGCATGACGTCATTCACGACCCCAATCTATTCTCATTAATTTTCTTTCACGGTTTGGATCCAGACTTTTATTCTCAATCAGCAATGAAACTAGTGTAAACAAATTTTGAATGTACCAAAAAGCTAGTTCCTGTAAAATATATAGCAGCCCAATACATCTCACTATCATGGTCCAAACTAGCTATCTTGAGTAGCTCTTGCATGCATGCTGCACAACTGTATGGATTCAAAGATTCATATGTCTCTCGACCCTCTCCAAAATTTTCCTTGATCTTCAATAGCAGTTGTTAGACGATCTTGCTTATCTGGATTAACTTGTTCACTAGATGATCCCATTTTTCCTTTTCCACGCGATGATGCTTTTTTAATTGGACCAACTAATTCCAATTCTTCATCAGATTCCACTATTTCTTGAGGTGTACTCGATGTATCACATGGCATTTCTTTTGGTCCATCACGAGGTTGCCATCTCTCACTGACCAAAACTGTGATTCGAGCATATAAACGATCAAGAAGAAGAATATCTCGTAAAGGATGTGTTTGCAATTTTGATGATTCTGGACAATTCTGTAATACAAGTATAAAAATATAAGTTTTCAATATATTTTAAATATAAGATTCAAAAAATAATTTAATAATTTAATAAAAATATATTTATAGTTTTAAATTAATTTACCTTTTTTTAATTCATTCCACCAATCTGATGACATGTCGATCTCTCCAAATTCATTAAAGCCCAATCCAGTAGCATTTTGAGTCACACGTTTGTAAACATCATATTGCTTTTTCAGATGATCCAAGCGATTTTTAAATTAATTCATGGTAAATCCATACCAAAAAGTTTCAAAAATTCAGCTCGAACACTTTGTTTACCAATTTCATTAAAACATGTACCCTTCCAATGATCTTTTTCCTTTTGGTCGTTGCATAATTTCAAGAGTCTATGACTCAAGTTAGGAGGCCAAATAAATTTTGGCTAAAAATAAACACATAAATTTTATATCAATCTACTTATTAATATATATTTATTTACAAAAAAAAAATTAAGTGAATTATGGTAAAAATAATAGAGAAAAAATATTATTAAAATTACCTCATATGATGGTGTGGAAGAATTCTTGGTCATATTTTCTTTTCTGTATAAAAAAGAAAAACCCCAATTTATACTTAATAATTAATCGTTCAAAAAATTGTATTCTACTCATAATATACTCATGTAACTATAAACGCATACTTCTAATAATTTTTTTTCATACTTATAATGATTTTCAAGTACATTTAAATAATGATACTCACAAAGATTGTGTATATTTTATCGATTTCATGTGTTATAATAATATATTTTTTCTCTCCATTTTTTTACGCAAAACATGTCAATATATTGAAATAATTGATATTTTTTATTTTAAAATTAAAAAAGAATTAAACAAACGCCAATGTTAATGTTCACAATAACATTAAGTAATATATGTTGTTATGATAAACAAAAGCTTTTTTCATCTGGACAAATTAAAGTACGTAAACAAAAATACAGACTATTCTTTCAAAGTTTGATATTCATTAAAATAGTGCTCGGTGAATAATGATATTCATAATAGTGAATCTAGCCGATATTAATATTTACAATAACAATACGTAATTTGGATAACGATATTCAATATTGGTCAACAGAAACAAAAACTTATTCATCATCGTAAAACATATCTCTTGAGAAAGCAAGGAGAAGTTGGCAAAAGAAAAAAATATGAGAAGATACAAATATATTTGAACGGCATTAGACAAAAATAATATTAACAAACACCACAAAAATCAATTAAAAACTTATGATTATATTTATTAAGAATAGTAAAGCTAAAAAATCAGATAGATATGATTGAGATATTTTTTGAATGAAGAACATGTGAGTTTTCAATTTATTGCATTAAACTAGTTATTTATAGAGTTTTAATTTTACATTATTTTTATTATAAATTATTAAGAAACGATCTGTGAAGATTTTCCTCAACAGCATTTTAAATTTTTATTAATTAAAAATCTTTAAATAATTATTTAAAATTTATATTAATTTAAACTTTTAAATTATCATCTAATTTAGTGTTTTTTCAAAAATATTTTAATTAAATTATTATTAACTATTAAAAATATTAAATATTGAGATCAAAAGACTAATAGATTTTAGTAATTGAGTTTGATATTTGTTTTTTTAATAGAAATTTTAAATTATTTACTATTAATTAAAATTAAAATTAAAATTTTAATTAATATTCCAGGATTTAAATTGATATTAATAATTAGTTAAAAACAGCAATTGAAACATATATCGAAATTTTTATTTTTCTAATTATTTTAATAATTATTTAGTTAAGAAAACAATATTTTATTTGTCAATAACTAATAATTATTAGTTTTAGATATTATTTTGAAACCAACGTTTTTTACTTACGATTTTTTATTAAAAAATTCTTTAGTTAATTAAAGTTATTTAAAAATAATAAAAAACTGTTAGAGAAAATATGGTTTTAAACCATAACAATAATTATAAATTAAAAAAAAAAAAATTTAATCTAACGCAGTCAAACTCTTATTTTTGGAGTTATATGACACCGGAGACTCCAACGAAGAAAAGAAAACGCAGATTCATTAATGTATACGTGCGAAAAAATTAAAAAAGCAATTGATTGGCGTTGCCTCGAGGAGAAGACAACGCAACACCTCCGTATCATTAGTGCCAATCTAGCCTATAGTTGGGAGTGAAAGCTGAGTGGAAGTTATGAGTGGAGTTGAGAGTTAAAAATAGGAGCTGAAAGTGGAAATTGAAATTTTGAACGGAAATTGCTACTAAAATTATTTATAAATGAAATTATATTTTTCTTAGAATATAGAGTAATCTCCAAATGACTAAATGAAACTATAATCGATTAGAGTTGATGACAATTTCGCAAACCAACAATGTGGAGTTTGTTTTAATCCATATAATGACTTCCGTAGTCGACAAATTTTGTTAGGAAATGTAGAACTGAAATCCGATGGCAACCTCATGTATACTTCCTCATCCAAATCTCCATGTAAAAAGTATTGTGCACATCCATTTGATGTACAATCCCTCGATTTTAATTATTGTATCAAGGAACAATCGAACACTTCTCATCTTTGCTACAAGAGAAAACATTTCTCCATAGTCTTCTCCCTCGATTTGGCTATTTCTCATCGCTACAAATCTTGCCTTAAAGCGTTCTATGTCACATGTGGACTGAAATTTCACTTTGTAGACCCATTGACTACCTATTGCTCTTTTATCCTCTGGAAGATCCTCTATCGACCATGTTTCATTATCTTGCAAAGTTTTAAATTCAGAATTCATTACTGTTCTCCAACGTTCATCATTCATAGCATGTTTAAAGTGTTTTGGCTCCAAAGATTTCATTACCGATGCAACATAAGCTATATGTGTCTCTGTAAACCGATGCTCACTATCATTATCTAAGATAGTATATTTAGATAGTTTGGATGTTCCGAGAAACCAAAAACTCGTTGTGATCTAGATCATACACACGCCAATCCTTCTTGTCGTGCGGATAACCCATGAAAGCACATCTTCAACTCCTTACAGCGAAGTTGAAGTCGTCTCTGCATCAATTAGATATTTTTAATGTGTTTCTCAATGGAGAAATTGATGAGAAAATCTACATAAAGATTCCTCTAGTATATTCTGAACTGAAACGTATCTCAGTGTCTTCCACTGCTGTGTTCAAACTTCATAAGTCGATTTATGGCCTTAAACAAGTCTATAGGCAATGGTTTCTCAAACTTGCCTCCACACTACCGTCTTTGGGGTTTGAGAAGTGTTATGGGAATTATATATTGTTCGTTCGATCAAGTGCAGGTCAGTTTCTGGTTGTCTTGGTATATGTCGACGATATTCTGATTACAAGCACAAATTATCAGGCTACTTTGAGACTGAAAGAGACGTTGAGTTCTCATTTCAAACTTCGTGATCTTGGATCTCCGAAGTACTTTCTTGGTTTGGAAATTGCAAGGTCTTCTGAAGGTATATTCGTTAATCAACGTAAATACACTCTTGATCTCTTAGAATCGAGTGGTTTTTCTGGTTATAAACCTTCAGTTTTACCGATGGAGCCTAATTTGAAACTTCCCAAGGATGCGGGCATTCCCATGGAAGATACGAAACAATACAAACGATCGGTTGGGAAACTTCAATACTTAACTTGTACCCGACCTGATATTACGTATGATGTTTCTCAATTAACTTAGTTTTCATCAGATCCACGGGATCATCATCTCAAGGTTGTACATAAAGTTCTGAGATATCTTAAGGGCATTGTGGGACAGGGCTTGATGTATCTTGTCGATGATCAGTTTGGTCTTCGTGGTTTCTACGATTCTGAGTGGGGTGCTTGTCTTGATATAAGACGTTCTGTAACAGGATATGCTATGTTCATAGGTAATTCTTTGATATCATGGAAATCAAAGAAGCAGGCAACAATTTCTACGAGCTCGGCCGAAGCTGAATACAGGGCCATGGCCATGTCGACTAAAGAAATATTGTGGTTTATTCAGTTACTCTGAGGTCTTCATGTGCCATCCACATTACCGGCTTATCTCTATTGTGATAATACAACAGCTTTGCACACTGCAAGCAATCTAGTGTTCCACGAGAGGACGAAACAGATAGAGATAGATTGCCATAAGGTTCCTGAAGTGATGGAGCAAGGCTTGATGAAGATGATGTACGTGTGTACGAATTCAGCTTGTTGATTGTCTCACTAAACCCTTCTATCCTGCTCCTTTGCGTGATAATTTGTCCAAGATGGGATTGTTAAATTTGTTCTTACCGCCATCTTGATGGGGGGGGGGTTAGATATCTCGATTTAGATGTTATCGGTTTAACCAGTTTAGTTAAATTAACATTTACACTGATTTATATCAATTGTATATTATAGCTCGAGATTGTAACAAACTTTGACTCTCAAGTTTTGGAATATACAGAAAACCATATCTTCACTTTATGTTATTCTGAATCAACTAATAGATTCAGCGAGGTGACTAGCTTACTTTTTATTCTCACCATTCCACGCTTGTTCTGTGTAATGCAAACAAAATTATTTAGTGTATGGTGTTCTTTTGTTCTCATGATTGGAGGTTGTTTTCAACTTTTTTGCCTTTTTCTTAGAAAGGTTTATCGAAAAAGAAGGAAACGGGTCCAATTTACAAGATGTTAGAAGGCACATGCATTTACGTTTTCATTCCCTGTCAAGCATACTTCTATTTCTTCAGGAGTTCTAATTAAATGGATCAAAGGTTTTGAAATTAGTGAAATGGTTAGTATAATGATACGTACTTTACATGTAAAAAACTAGTAAAAAAAAATAATTATAGCCACGTCAAAATTTGTGGGTATAGGTAGTTTTTTGTGGTTATACGAGTTTATTTACAGATTAGCCACGAAAAAAATTTGTGGGTATAGCCTCGTAGAAAACTAGGTTTCTTAGGTATCCATAGTTTTTTACCACGAAACATTTCCGTGGATTTTTCGTGGCTAATGAATATGAATTAAAAATTAAAATTATATATATTAGAACCATCGTCGGTGCTCCTCCGCCACCGTCGATGAACCCTCCGCCGTCGCCGGTAAACCCTCCGCCGCCGCCGGTAAATCTACATAACAAATCACTTAAATGCATTAAAGGGGATTCGAACCATGGGTTAGAGAATCACAAAACTACACTCTAACCACTAGACTACTGTGACATTATTGTTTATTGATAACATAACTATAATATATTAGTACATTGATTAATAGTGTTTTAGTTTTATTTATTTTGATTATAATCTGTTTGACTCGGGTTTAACCGATGTGTTAATATGATGTTATTGATAGTGTGGCCATTTGGTAATAAACTATATATTGGTTTAGTTCAGTTTAGATTATTTGTGTTTCGGTTTATTTAGTTCGGTTAAGTCAAAGAGTTGTTTTTCGAAATCTTTAAAATTTATTATTTTAGTTTGGTTCAGATTATTTAAGATATAATCATATAAATATGTTCAATATAGTCTATATATATATGTACGAAAGATGATTACGTTAGAAGCTCCAGCTCCGTATCAAGTTCACGTGAAAAAACAGGGACACCTTGTGTCCTTGAATCGATAACCATCTTTCGGCTAACCTAGCCTCCTTCGTCCCTCAGGACCAACAAGGGGTAGTACAAGAATATTCACATGTTGTCCATTGACTATGTCTTTCAGCCTGATCTTAGGCTCTGACTCACCCTCCGTGGACGAACCTTGCGGAGGAACCCTTGGGTATTTTAAAATGATAAGGTTTAATATAATAATGTATTAATATATTGTACTTATCTAATAGTAATGGAGGAGATTACCATTTGTTTTTAATATATCTATACTATTAAAATATGATAAATCTACCACAAATAAATTTTAGTGGACCATTTCTTAGATTGATTTAATTTAAAATATATATAACCAACAAACTAAAATATTAAATTTAATTATTAATATATCCATCGATTATTTCTGAATAAATATTAATTATAGAGATTCTTAAAGTTGTTAGAATTTTCAAAAAGTTTATATTTCCTAATAATCTTTGACTAAAATATTAGTTTTTTTGATCGATGGATATCTTTGATTTTCTAATAAAGTAATAGTAAATTTCGTTAGAATTTCAAATAGTTTAATTATATTTTCTAACTAACTCCAACATTATTTTCTCAATAATTTGATTAATAATATTAGTTTTTCTAACAAATTTTACGAACATTCCATTATATCAAAAGAATATATTTTAGTTTCAAATAGTTTAGTTATATTTTCTAACAAACTCCAACAATACTTTTTCAATAATTTGACTAACAATATTAGATTTACTAACAATTTTACGAATATTCCATTATATCAAAAGAATATATTTTAAATATATATTTGAATACCACATAAACATATTAATATTCAAACTAAAAATAAAATTTACGAATATATTTGAATACCACATAAGAATAAAATATTTTCTAACAAATTTTACAAACATATCACGTAATATTTGAACATATTACGAATATAATTTAAATTTCATATCTTCAAACTGAAAAAAAATAACGACATATCATCCCATACTTTTAGATTTTTACGGTTAAGTTTAGTTTAACCTTAAAAAAAACTATA
Organism: Biscutella auriculata; assembly: GCA_900406285.1. Lineage (NCBI taxonomy): Eukaryota > Viridiplantae > Streptophyta > Magnoliopsida > Brassicales > Brassicaceae > Biscutella > Biscutella auriculata. The sequence continues at coordinate 1,183 of OVAO01003678.1, read as the reverse complement.
TAATGCACTCTTTTGACATCATATTATTCATCAACAAAATATTATATTTCTATATGGTACCTCTTAAAGGTATAACTCTTCTTAAAAATCTTAAACCCTACCAAACAGGATGAAAAATTCAAGTTAAAACTATTCATTCTTGGAAACAGCAGACCAAATTTGATCACTAGAATTAATCCTTGCAAATGAAATAGTATGATTTTACATTCTCTTTTTTATTTTATTTTTTTCTTATAGCAAGCTTTCAATTTCGTTCTTTTTTTTATTGTCCTCCCACTTCTAGCGAGCTTTGTGATTTCATTCTTTTTTCTTTATAGCAAGTTTGTTTTTGTAATTATCTACGTTTCTTGACGTTTCTTATCTTATTAACAGGGAATCAAAATTCATACCTCTTGCAAACAATTTTTTGTTGCAAAAATTCAACAAGAACTTCCTATTAATCAACGGAGGATCATTGATACTTTCAATTTAACTCCGGCATCTGGGCAATATAGGACAACCAATCATTCATACAAAATTGCTATAAACAATAACACATCTTTTTTTTTTTTTTTGAAATGTAAAATATATTAACCAACAAAAAGACAATTTATACAAGGAATGAGTGGTCCAAACCTCATACAAGACCATATTAAACCAAGAAGAAAGAAACAGATAAAGCGAACAAGATAATCGAGGAGAAATAAATAAAGAAGTCGAGGGAACGCGAAAGGGGAGAGGCCCTGGAGGGGGGAGGGAAGCAGCAGAGGGGAGGAGGAGGGGGGGACTATGTGACAGAAGCCTCATTAAAAACCTTAATTAGGAAAACCCAATGGGACAAAACCTGACTAAGGAAAAAAGCCCAACTATCACATATGCCCTCTGCTGCCTGAAAATCTGGTATAAACCCATAGTCGGAGAAGACTATCCTTGCGGTCCTGCCCTAAGGAGAGAATCCTCTGTCGAATCAGACTGGAGATCTGCTTAGCCAGTTGAGTGGGAGAGATAGAGGGACCACCGTGAAGTCTGGAGTTCCTCTCCTGCCATATGAAGTAGATTGCAGCCTGGAAGGTGATGCGCGAAAGGAATGTCACATCAGGGGTGGGGCATCCTGAGGAGAGTCTATGCAAAAGCTCACACCATCTCATGGAGAAGAGGCGCCCTAGCAGAGTCATAGCTAGCGGAGACCAAACCTGCAAAGAAT
>OVAO01003677.1:0-10989 GCA_900406285.1 Biscutella auriculata | reverse complement strand
TTTCTTATTAAAATGTAAGTTTTGGCTTGTGAAGGGTGTTGAAAATTAGAAAATTACTGAGTCAATCCGAAGAGAAGAAGAAAAAATGATCAAGTAGAAGGACTAGAACGAAATCTTAATTCGGCGAAGACCATACAATTATAATCAGTAGATGAGTATTTTAAAGTGTGAAATGATTAGAAAAAAATTGCATTTGGATAAGGTTCTCTTATAACTGAATAGAAGATTTGATATAGAACCAACTAGATTCGTTTTATTCCATGAAATTCTACGGACAAGACATAGAATATAACTTATTGTCTAATCTCTTGTGAACTGGAAGTCAAGTCAGTAAAATAGAAAGTTGAGTAGCTTTGACTTTCTTGACCCCACCGAGTCATCTCCGAGTAAAATGAGAGTTCCCCATTTGAATTATCGACATGAAATCATTCAGAACTTGCAGTGGAAACTTCCACGAAATTCACTGGTGCGAGAAGACGCGTTAACAGTTTGAATTTTAGGTAAACAAAAAAAAGAGGGTAAAAGCTCTATTGGAATCTTCACTGCTTCATTTTTTTAAAATCTTTTTCGATATAATGGAGTTTTTCAGTGACTTGTTATATTATATACAAACATCTTCGGCGTTTTCGATCTACGAGATCTTTCTCTAATCTATCTACTCTCAAGTAGCGGTTATTTTATTTCTGCTGATTCGCTTGTTGTTTGGAAGGTGTGGGTGAGTGGAGATTAAGCTTAGGAGATGGAGAACTACTTGAACGAAAACTTCGGTGATGTGAAGCCGAAGAACTCTTCAGATGAGGCTTTGCAGCGTTGGAGGAAGTTATGTTGGATCGTGAAGAATCCCAAAAGGAGATTCAGATTCACGGCTAATCTTTCCAAGCGTTCCGAGGCNTTCACGGCTAATCTTTCCAAGCGTTCCGAGGCCGAGGCAATTCGGCGTTCTAATCAGGTGCGTCTTCCGAGTTTCGTTACTACTGAAACCAGAAAAAAAATCATTCTATTTGTGCTTCTAACTGTTGGAGATCTCGTGATCTCTTGCGTCAAACGCACTCCGAGTTTTTACTTGGTTTGACTCAATGGGTTTAGAACCACCTACTTCTTCTTCTAGTTTGTTCTTGGATGGGATCTATCTGAGCTCGTTTTAGTATGTTCTATAGTTACCTATCTGCAAATGTGTGGTCTTTATTTCGATGGGACCTCACTGAGATGACAATAAACTTTACTTCAGTAACATGATATCTTTGCAGTATCAGTTAGGTGTTTCTTTTTGCCCTGAGTTGTGGTCTTTAAACTTGTCGATGAGTTATCACTGTTTGTTTATGCTTTGTTCTAAAACCATTTTCCTTTGTCAACCTTATGAATGCAGGAAAAATTTCGAGTGGCAGTCTTAGTTTCACAAGCTGCACTTCAATTCATTAGTGGTGAGAATAGACTAGTCCCCTTATGTAATTCAATATGTATTTTCTTTCCTTAACGAGAATGTATTGCCTTTTATAGGCTTAAAGCTGTCCAGTGAGTACACAGTACCCGAAGAAGTACGAAATGCAGGATTTGAGATTTGTCCTGATGAGTTGGGATCAATTGTAGAGGGACACGATGTAAAAAAGTTGAAAATTCATGGTGGAACCGAGGGAGTCATAGAAAAACTTTCCACGTCTATTACTAGTGGAATTAGTACATCTGAAGACCTGCTGAGTCTAAGAAAAGAAGTATATGGAATCAACCAGTTCACAGAAAGTCCCCTTCGTGGCTTTTGGGTATTTGTTTGGGAAGCCCTCCAGGATACTACCCTCATGATTTTAGCTGCCTGTGCTTTTGTGTCTCTTATAGTTGGAATACTGATGGAAGGATGGCCAATTGGTGCCCATGATGGACTTGGTATAGTGGCGAGTATTCTGCTTGTTGTTTTTGTCACTGCCACCAGTGATTATAGGCAATCGCTGCAATTCAAGGATCTGGATGCAGAGAAGAAAAAGATTGTGGTTCAGGTCACCAGAGATAAACTGAGGCAGAAAATCTCAATATATGATTTACTGCCTGGCGATATTGTTCACCTTGGCATTGGAGACCAGGTCCCGGCCGATGGGCTTTTTATCTCGGGATTTTCTGTTCTGGTAAATGAATCGAGCTTGACTGGAGAAAGCGAACCGGTTAGTGTCAGTGTGGAATATCCCTTTCTTCTTTCTGGTACCAAGGTTCAGGATGGATCTTGCAAAATGTTGGTGACTACTGTTGGAATGAGAACTCAATGGGGTAAACTGATGGCTACACTAAGTGAGGGCGGCGATGATGAGACACCTTTGCAAGTAAAACTAAATGGTGTGGCAACCATCATTGGTAAAATAGGTTTATTTTTTGCTGTCATTACGTTTGCTGTTTTGGTTCAAGGACTGGCTACTCAGAAGCTCCAAGATGGTTCTCACTGGACCTGGACTGGTGACGAATTGATGGCGATGCTGGAATACTTTGCTATTGCTGTAACAATTGTTGTGGTTGCAGTCCCAGAGGGTCTGCCGTTGGCTGTGACATTAAGTCTTGCTTTTGCCATGAAAAAGATGATGAATGACAAAGCTCTAGTGCGTAATTTAGCTGCTTGTGAGACAATGGGATCTGCAACAACTATTTGTAGTGACAAGACTGGGACTTTGACAACAAATCACATGACAGTTGTAAAAGCCTGCATCTGTGAACAAGCCAAAGAGGTTAATGGTTCTGATGCTGCATTGAAATTTGCCTCTAGTATCCCTGAGTCTGCTGTTAAACTTCTACTGCAATCTATATTTACTAACACTTGCGGTGAGATTGTTGTGGGCAAAGGAAACAAAACCGAGATACTGGGAACACCCACAGAAACTGCTCTGTTAGAATTTGGGTTGTCACTAGGAGGGGACTTTCAAGAAGTAAGACAAGCCTCAAACGTTGTGAAAGTTGAGCCCTTTAACTCGACTAAGAAAAGAATGGGAGTTGTCATTGAGCTGCCTGAAGGACATTTCCGGGCGCATTGCAAGGGGGCTTCTGAGATAGTTTTAGATGCCTGTGATAAGTACATCAACAAATATGGTGAAGTTGTTCCTCTTGATGAAGAATCTACCACTCACTTGAAGAACATAATTGAAAATTTTGCTAGTGAAGCACTTCGAACTCTTTGCCTTGCTTATTTAGAAATTGGCGATGAATACTCATTAGAAACTCCTATTCCAAGTGGAGGATACACTTGTATAGGTATTGTGGGCATCAAAGACCCTGTACGGCCTGGTGTCAAGGAGTCTGTTGCGATCTGTAGATCGGCTGGCATCACTGTTAGAATGGTGACGGGAGACAACATTACTACCGCGAAGGCCATAGCCAGGGAGTGTGGGATATTGACTGATGATGGCGTAGCTATAGAAGGCCCTGAATTTCGGGAGAAAAGTGATGAGGAATTGCTCAAGCTCATACCAAAATTGCAGGTGATTGTCTGCCAAACACAAATTACTAGTATTGGATTATACTTTGTGCAGAACCAATTCATCTGCAAAAAGAGGAAACAAACTCTCAATTGCATTCTGCACCATCTCCTGGATTCTTAGAAATTCCTTTGGACATACTATTCGACAAGGGATTCAAGCATTAATTTTCTTCTTACAGGTGATGGCACGATCATCGCCCATGGATAAGCATACTTTGGTGAGACTCCTCCGCACAATGTTTCAGGAAGTTGTTGCAGTGACAGGTGATGGAACGAATGATGCTCCAGCCCTTCATGAAGCTGATATTGGACTTGCAATGGGCATCTCCGGAACTGAGGTGTGCCCTCCTCAGTCTTGCTTGTCTCTACTAAACAATAATCTTTACTGTAAACACTGCGCTTTAAATTCAAGTTTGGATTCTCATGGAACAACAACATTTACATTCCCTAGTTTCAGCTGATGGAATTGCCATGTTTGATCGTCCAATATTTGTAGGTGGCAAAAGAGAGTGCGGATGTGATTATCCTAGATGATAACTTTTCGACGATTGTCACAGTTGCCAAATGGGGCCGTTCCGTGTACATAAACATTCAGAAATTTGTTCAGTTCCAGCTGACAGTAAACGTTGTGGCTCTTATTGTTAACTTTCTATCAGCCTGCCTTACTGGTTAGTATTCGTTTTCCATTGTTTGAAAGACCAATCTCCTCGGGGATTCTAACCAACTTGTTATTGCTATTGTGTACCTCAGGAAATGCGCCTCTGACAGCTGTCCAGCTACTGTGGGTTAACATGATAATGGACACACTTGGAGCGCTCGCACTAGCGACTGAACCACCACAAGACGATCTGATGAAGAGAACGCCAGTGGGAAGAAAAGGAAACTTCATAAGTAATGTAATGTGGAGGAACATCCTTGGTCAGTCACTTTACCAGCTTGTCATCATATGGTGTCTTCAAACAAAAGGAAAGACAATGTTTGGTCTTGTAGATGACCTCGGCTCTGATCTTACTCTCAATACTCTTATTTTCAACACCTTTGTCTTCTGCCAGGTAAACTTCCCTCAGTCTCAACAAACATTGACCATAATTACCTTCGCATAGTAACATAATATATATATATATATTTTCTCAGGTGTTTAATGAGATAAGCTCGAGGGAAATGGAAAAGATTGATGTGTTCAAGGGGATACTAAAGAACTACGTATTCGTAGGGGTACTAACGTGTACAGTGGTGTTCCAAGTAATAATAATCGAGCTGTTGGGTACATTTGCAGATACAACACCACTAAATTGGGGACAATGGTTCGTTAGCATCATGCTTGGGTTCCTTGGCATGCCTGTTGCTGCTGCCTTGAAGATGATCCCAGTTGGTTCACACTAAAGTCATACCATACATTATGTGTGATTCTTTATTAGCTTTAAAAGGTACCATTTTTTTTTCTCCGGCCATGGAAGTTTGATAATCCAAGAGGCCCTGGAAACTAGTTTCTTTATGTTTCAATGTATTCGCGATTTGGAAGAGTACTTGCTGCGTAAATATCAATGTTGTGGAACTTGTTGCTTTGAATTCATCTTCTTTCATAACATTATGACCAAAATTGTTTGGTCAACGCAAAATGATAAAAGGCATTGTTAAATAACTTGTTTGGTCAATTCATTTATTCAAGACAGTCGAAAATTGTTGAATAAAATGCCTTAACAAAAAATTGAAATAATGATAGGGACCAATAATCAGAAACATGAAACAGCAAAAGTGTATGGTACAAATCAAACAACAACACCACCATTTTCCAAGCAGCAGATGAGTTTGCAGAGCTTCAAAACCAATTGTAAAACGATCACTCATTCTCCACGGTGGCCGCATAATGCCCAACGTTCATATTCTGTATCATAGTTAGAAACAAAACAGGCTTTGTTATATTTTCTGCGCAACAAAATTTCCATAGAAGACGATCGACCATCATTTAGAATACCTTAGCTAACATCCTCTGCTCGTTTAGGAACTGTGTTCTTGCTTTGTTGAGAGCTGAGTTTGGTGATTTGAACAACCTCTGCCACAAATAATAGAAAAACCAGTTTGGTTAACAAAGCTTATGCAGTGAGATGAGAACAGGTTAACAAAGCATATTACAGTCTGATGCATATTTCTACAAGACCGAGACAGAGATTGTTACAATTAATGTCTGCCTACCCATTAAAGGAACAAACATTAATGAAGTCACGAACAAACCTTTTCTTCTTTAGAAAGACGAGACCCCCTTCCACCAAACTTCTTTGGAGTGAAACTAAATACATCGTGAAGGAATTCATTCTCCTGATTGCCAAATTGAATGAAACAGTAAAGCGTAAGCTTTAAAGGAATAAAGAACCTAAGAGCATCGACACTTGGTAACAAAGGAAAATACGAATAACAGACCTGCATATGCTTGATAAAGCCACCCCCAAGGAAATGCTTCAAAAAATTTACCTGTTAAAAAAGCAACATGTATATGTTAAAACCAATCGCAGGAAAAAGAGAACAAAAAAATCAGAGAATTCCAATATAGATTGAGAGAAACCTGTATCATCTGATACCAGGTAGACGTCTGTAAAGAGTCCCCACCAACCTTTGTTGACGTTTCGGGGGCGTATCCATCCTAATCATTATAAAAACAAACCATATCTATAATCTGAGCAGAACAGTCAACATACACTTCAACAAGAGCATAAATCACAGAAAAGGTGAAGATAATACCTCAAGAAATCCAACAAGATCTTTGAACAAATTTCGTTGGGTGTTGAGATCTTTCTTAGCAGAACCTTTACCACCTGCCTCAGCAGAGAGGTCTCTAACTTGTTTTGTGATTTTAGCTTTCAAGCCATGCATGTGCATCAATGCCTCCTCAGACACACTTCCATCTTTTACTGATCCATTAGCAGCCTTTTTGGCTTCAGCAGATAACTTCTCTAGACTTCCCAACTCAAATATCAGTGCAAGCGCTTCACCAGAAGCTATACGTACAGATCGGTCATCCTTTTCCAACAATGAAGACAAATAAGTTACGATCCTGAAATGACATTTAATATCTAATCAGCTTATATATTCATGAATAAGTGAGGCTAGATCGAAGAGCACACCGACACTCCACTTACTCTAGCCAAGTTTTAGGACTTAGCGTCCACTGATCAACTGTTGTAAGCAGAAACGCCCAGGAAGAGACAACAGCAGTTATCACAGCAGGTGAAGGTTTTGTTGCAACAACCTTCAAAAAATGCCAACTTACATGTAAACCTACTTTAAAAAAAAAACAAATAGACATGACCTGTAATATGAGAAAGGGTAAGATGCATACATTAGAACCTAGTTTGGGGTGAATCATTTGCCAGATTATTTGCATTGATCTTTCAGTTTGCTCTGAATTAGTCCCACCAACAAAGGTTATGATAGCTAAACAGTCAAGAATCTGCAACGAAATGGCAGGATATCAATATACGTGAATCCAAGATAAACCTTAATGAGAAAGCAATAAGAGGATCATATTTTGCTCGATCATCAAATAATTCATACCGAAGTTATTTTCAAGGGTTCACGACCAGACTTAAGGGCTTGAGAAAGAGGAGTGACTGATTCTTCTAAAATCTCTTGGGCTTGATCCCCAAGTCCCACAGTCAAAGCTAACAATCCTGCAAACACCATCAACAGTTACTATGACTTAGATAGAAAATCTTTATGAAGATGATGGATAAGTTGTCTGTTACTATGACTGAGACTCACCAATAGCATGAGTTGCCAATGAGGTCTCCTTACTAGAACCTTTCTTGGTGCAGTGTAAACATTGATGCAATAATGTGGCAAATCTGCATCGTGAAGAAGAAAGATAAAAACAATAATCAGGTTTCACCAAGGTTAATTATGTATGATGTATTATTAACTACAGGAGACACAGATTTTGGAAGTGGATTGTTAAACTACAGAAGGAATGAGTATCAGAGTGTTACTTATTTTCCACAAACTCATGCTGCAAGTCGCTGTTGAATGCGTCAACAATGGAGGCCAAAGCTTGTTCTCTAGTTGAACTCCTTCACATCCAGAAAAGAATCCAAACATCAGTTTGCATAAAAAAAACAAAGTACATTTTAAAAAACTCAGTTTTGAAACAAAAAAAACAACCTTTTCTCATACAGAGCATCAAGGGATTGATCCAATAAAGCATCTCTGTGAACCTGAAGTTCATCCATGCCGCGAACTAACACTCTCTCAGATTGCAAGGTGGAGGAAGAACTAACACTACAAGTATCATCGTCACTATCAAACATGGCGGCGCTCTTACGCTGAGATTCTGACATATTTTTCCAGCAAAGTGAATATTAGTTTTTTTCCAAAATCAAAAGAAAACGAACTTGAAAGGAAAATAAATTCCGTCTATTCGGAGATTTCGTAGTAAATTGGCAAAACGCGGAATTATTCAAACCCAATTGAATCCTAAAACAAAGAAATCTAGGTGAAAAATTTATAAATAAGATTCACAAAATCGGGAACAGAAGCTTACTCCTTCCCATGATTGTGTACTGGGCGGCTGAATTTTTTTGCAGAAATTAAGAAAACGGGTCAAAAGGGCTTACAAAAGAGAATGGAAAGTAGAAGAATTACGTGAGGAAAAACGATTGAAAGCAGGTGAAAAAGAAGAAGAAGAAGGAATTGAAGCACGAAAACTAAAAAAGAAGAAGAACAAAAGTTTGGAAGAAAAGTCGGAGGAATTGGATCGGAGAGACAATTTATCCATTAAAGAGCAATTGTTTAAGGGGGAGAGATCGATCTCGAGAGAGAGTTTTGAGAGTTTCGTAATTTGTGAAGGAGAAAAACGTGAGGATGAGGAGGGGGAAAGTGGTAAAGAGTTATATATATACGAAGACGAGTACAGTCGGTGAAATCGAAGAAGAATCGAACCATTCACATCCACGGAATATCCTCTTTCACACGTGGCTTATCTCTCGCCGTTGGATCCTGACTTTATCCACCTGCCTATGATTTATTTCCCTCCCTTTGTTAAATACTAAACATAAATTTGGTGTGTCTCATGCGTTAATAACTCTTAACTATATCTTTTTGGGATATCTTCAGCTTCCCCTAGCAACTTGTTTTCCTTTTGTGTTTATATTAATAAATCAGTGAAAAAAAGAAATTATTTTTGGTCTCGCTCTTTTTCTTTTTTCATCTAAAATTAGAGTTCATAAGTTTTACATAATTTTGTTTTGATTTGGACATTTAAGATTGATATCAATTTTGAAATATTATTAAGATTGATATTAATTTTTTAAAATTTGATTTTATTGATGAAATTTATAATACAATAAATCATATATTTTTAAATATTATTTTATTTAATATAGATAAATTTAGTCTATTTTAAATTTTTAACAAATAAATTAGTTATTAATTTTATAGATTTTTAACATTATATTGAACTACATGATTTCTATTTTATTAGTTAAAATAATAAATAATAAAACTAATTAAATCGTAATCTTTCTTTAAATTATTAAAGAACAAAAATATTCTTCTAAATAACAAAGAATGTTTCCTTAAGATATTTTTTCCAAAAATATGATATAAATATTATTCTAACAAAATATTTACTTAATCATCTAAAAATTAATTTATTATAATTTTTAGTGATAGATTTATCATATTTATTAACATTTATGATATTAAATTTATGTGGTAATAATTTAAAGAAGTGATAATTACTGAAAAAAATATTCAAATCTATTTCTGAAAATATGTTAGGGTTTTTAGTATTTAAAATAAATATTTTATTTGGAATTATATATATATATATATAATTTTAAAAAATATTTTATTTAAAGCCTATAAAATCTAAAGAGATAGTTCTATCATAAAGTTCAATTTCTCTTATATTTTTTTTTTAAATAGCTCAAGTTTATAGTATTTATAATAGTTGTTGATAATAGAATATTTAATTTGGAAGATTCTATACATAGTCAGATTATAAAATATTTTATTTAATATAAATAGAATATTTGATAAAAGTAATTCTTTATTTATTGTTTATAAAAATCGTTTGTGTTTATAGTACTTATAATAGTTTTCGCGATAATCTAGTATTTTAATAAACTATTTTATTTGGATCCATGCTTTACGATAATAATTTTTATTTTTATGTCTTTTTAATATTTAGTATTAAAAATATATTTTTAAGTGTGAAGATATTTACTTATTTATAGAATTCATTAATGCCCTATTATTACATAATTAGTTAGAGACTTTTTCATAAATCGAATATTTTATGATACGATAATTTTTTCTATAAGATTAAAAATATAAAATGAATAGAATAACACAATGACGATAAATGTGATATGATTATACATTTTATATTTTTTCAACTCAACTCATTACACACTATTAACTTTATTAGTTATAAAACATGTAATTTATATAAATAGATAAATCTTTGATACATGTTAAAATATTTTTTTGATGATTGTTTAAAATATTAAATTAATTCGATTTTTTTAAATTCGTTTTATTATATATACTTGATTTGTAATTACTTAAACATCCGTTGATAAATATTTGATAATATTTTTTTATAATTGTTTAAAATATGTATCTTGTTGAAAATGAGAAGTCAAATATTAAAATAATTTGATTTTTTAAAATTATTTTCAAAATTCCTTTTAATTTATATATCTAATAGATATATATGATTTAGAGTTAATACTTTTTTTCTAGTGGCATATTAGATTCTAAAATAATACTATAGAAATTAGAAACGTACGAGCAACAAAACAAAGATAATAACTATTTTTCTAATAATATGGATGCTACTGACACTATAAACATAACCTAACTTTCGAATATCTTTTTTTCTCTAAAAATACTTTATTGAGTAAACGCATCGTTTAATGCATTGTTAAAAACATAAGTTGGATATATATTGAGAGAAAGCAAATCCATTTCCGGCGGAATATGGTTTTTTAAGATTGAAAATTATTATCACGTGTACATTTGATATATAGGTGATATGAGTTTAAAGATGTAGTAACCCAAGAGAAAATTTTCTACAAGGTAATTATTTAGCCTTTAATTATTATGATACTTTGCAGTAATTGTTTTACACATGCCCGGACCTTCTATAAAGCCAATGAAGCAAGGGCTTTAGGGCATCAATTTATTAAAAAAAAAATTGGGGCATCATTTTTCAAAATTATGTATTAGGTAAAAATAATTAATCATTTATAAAACTTCAAACCTTCATGTTTAGTAGTAATATACAAATATTTCTTAATTTTTAGTTTCATATAATAAACTTTAGTTAAAAAACCTTTGACATTTATTATATAGAACCAAGGTAGAATAATTAAATATTTATGAGGTTTCATCTCCATATAGAAAATATTTTTTTCCTCACTTTCAATTTTCTTCTATTTCTTTGTACAGAAGGTTGATATATTCTCCCTAATTTTTTCAAAATAAATTTGACATATTCTCCTTAATCTCCTTCACTCTAAATAATTTTTAATTTCTTTTTCTCA
>OVAO01003675.1:0-10990 GCA_900406285.1 Biscutella auriculata | reverse complement strand
AACAATGTCAAAAGAAGAAGAAGGGTTTCACAAAAGAGGAAAGGAGGCTAAGAGAATGAAAGTTCTCCTCTAAAGAGGGTTTTAAAACCCTTATATAGTGAGGACAAATAGGGTAAAAAACGTGGTCAAGAAAATTGTTGACTATTGCAGAAATTTCCGCTCAGCATCGAGCAGAACGTGCTCGATGTCAGGAAGTGATCTGCTCGATGTTGGCTTCAGGAACATCTAGCAGATTGTGCTCGATGTCAGGAGATGATCTGCTCGATGTTGGCTTCAGGAACATCTAGCAGATTGTGCTCGATGTCAGGAGATAGTCTGCTCGATGTTGACTCATTTCCTTGGTCTTTTCTACTCCTTTGTGCTTCAAGTGATCCTTATGCTTCTCCAATCACCTATAATGCAAAAACAAAGCCAAATGCAATCCTAAAGGACTCTAATGCATGCAAAATGGTGGAAATATGTACAATAGTGAACCTAAAAATTAAGCAAAAACCGTGCATATCAACTCCCCCAAACTTAGATCATGTTTGCCCTCAAGTAACATAAAACCTAAACAAGAGAAAGAAGTTTGAAAAACAAGAGCATCACAAGTAAGAACCAACAATGTGAGCGTTTCCAATTATGCACAACTACTCATCCTATCATCCAAGCCAAATCACCATCCATCATTATTACCAAGTTTAGGCGATTCACTTAACCAAACTCAATGCTTTCCTAAATTCAATTAGATGAGGGTGAAACATGATCAAAAGTAACACAAGAGTTTCCATATGGTTCGGTATAAAAGGGGTACTCCATTTGCTAAAGAGAAGGTTCCACTCAATGGCATGAAGGTCGATCGTAATAAGGTTTCTCTCGTGGAGTAAAAAGGTTAGAGCAAAACCAAATAAGATGAAGAGCTTTTGGGGGATCAATTTTCAAACATTCATATATCCCACCCCAAACTTAGACTCTACATTCACATAATCCTACCCTCTTTTTGATTTCTCACCTCACCACTTTTCTTTATCATTCAATGAGACATAGGAATTTCTTTTTCAATCAAGACTCTTTTCTTTTCTTTTTATACTCCATGGCATTCATTTTTATTTTCTTTCTTTTCTTTGATCTTTTCAATCTTTAGCCTTTACTTTTTTAGGAGGTTTTCTTTTGCAAGCACATAGAGTCTAACATAAGCTTTGCTTCTTAATTCATATCTCTTTTCATTATTTATTCTTTACATGTGGTTTTTCTTCCTTTCTTTTTCTCTACCCAATATCTCTCCTTTTCATTTTTCAAGTGCCACTTCCTAAATCCTAGCTTGGTTCTACCCATTGCATAAATGAAAGTCCATCCTAGGCTACCAAAGCTTTTCTTTTCAATATAGACACATTTCCAACATCCTAATCTACCCACATGGATGTCATCAATTGTTGCTCATTCATCTCCAAAGTTTTTGAAAAACCATAATCACTAACAAACAAACAATATGAGAACTCACAAATGTAGAGTCCACGGGTAAAAGGGTGAGAGGGGAATCACTTTAAAATGGAGAGTGACCGAGTTCGGGTAAAAGTGTTTTGTTTCAAGACCCGAAACTCGTTTGAAAAATAGAAAATCCGTAGAAACCAAAGTGAAACAGATGATCATGCTAATGAAAGATCCGGTTTAAACTCATATCAAGGTGAAAGCATCAAGACTTAGCAAGCTTCAGAATCCTAAAACCCGGCTTTTTAGACATCAAGCTCAAAAGAATTAAACTTCAGGACTTTTCGAGGTTACGGTCAAAGTTGTAAAAGCTCTTTCTTGAAAACCGAATAGATGCTCAATATACAAACTATATGGTATTCCATCGTAATCTACAATGATATGCAATCTAAATGTTAAAGCCGAATGAAAACAAGAAAATCTTTTTGGTTTTTCGATTTTTTATGCGAATGGGACTCAAATGAATAAGGGAAAACAAAATAGAAAACGACATCAGCAAGAAGGTGGTATCTCCCCCAAACTTAAAATTCATGGTCTCCATGAAAATCCAAGAAAGGAAGAGTTACCGAAAATAAACATAGAAAAGAAAACTAAATGAATATGTACAAAGGTGAGAGGAGAATACCTAAAAAGGTTCGTAGGGATCGAAATCATAGTCCGTGGAGAAGGAGGGGGATTCATATCTAGACCAATCAGGAGGTGAAACGGTAGAAGATTGCTCAGCTTGGCGCGGGAATTGTTCAGAGTTTCGCGGTGGAGAACGCCTGCGTTGCCGTGCACTCCCTTCTCCTACAAAGGAGTGTCTCTGAAGAACCATAAGCTCAAAATCTTGAGGACACATCGAGCATATGTTGCTCGATGTCAGTGAGCCATATGCTCGATGTTGACTTGATAAACGCTTTGTTTCACATCGAGCAAGAGTTGCTCGATGTCAGTGACTTCTTTGCCCGATGTTGACTTAAAATTTTCATTCTTCTTCACTCTCTTTCACCTAATAACCTGCAATAACCAAATTCTTTCCAAATCAACTAACGTTATGAAATAAAAAGGTTAAGAAAATGAAATATAAGAGCTAAAAAGAAATATTTACAATGATAAACATGGGACTTCCTCCCAAGTGAGCTCGTTTAACGTCATTAGCTTGACGAATTTACCTGTAGGAGATTCAAGGAGGTTCAATAATACCAATGCAATTGATGTCATGCTCTACAGCTGAAGCCAAATAAGGTTTAACTATTTGCCCATTGATAACAAACTCTTCACCCTTTTTGTTTCTCAACTTAATGGCACCATAAGAATGTGCTTCTATCACCTTAAAAGGGCCTGGCCATCTTGATCTCAATTTTCCCGGAAAAAGTTCAACCTTGAGTTGAAGAGTAACACAAGATCTCATTCTTTAAACTCCTTACGAATCATCTTCTTATCATGGAAGACCTTGGTCTTTTCCTTATACATTCGGGCATTCTCATATGCATCAAGACGAATTTCATCCAACTCCTCTAGTTGCATCTCTCGTTTTTCCTTAGCAGATTTAATATCAAAGTTCAACAACTTAATTGCCCATTGAGCTTTATATTCCATCTCAACCGGTAAATGACAAGCCTTCCCATACAACAGATTGAACGGTGTTGTTCCTATAGGTGTCTTGAACGCTGTTCTGTAAGCCCATAACGCATCATCCAACTTAAGACACCAATCCTTTCTTGATAATCCAACCGTCTTCTCAAGATTAGATTTAATCTCCCTGTTTGAGACTTCCACTTGACCACTTGTTTGTGGATGATATGGTGTGGCAACCTTATGCCTAACTCCATTCTTCTTCAGCAAATTCTCAAATGCCCTGTTGATGAAATGGGAACCACCATCACTTATTACCACTCTTGGCACTCCAAATCTTGGAAAGATGGTGCTCTTAAACAATGTAGTCACAACCCTTGCATCATTGGTTGGACTTGCCACTGCTTCGACCCATTTGGATACATAATCAACTGCTACAAGTATGTAGTTGTTTCCATGAGATGATGGAAAAGGTCCCATAAAATCTACTCCCCAAACATCAAAAATTTCCACTTCCATGATAGGATTTTGTGGCATCTCATTTCTTCTATTGATGTTACCCTTCCTCTGACAGGAATCACATCTCATTATAAATTTGTGAGTGTCCTTAAACATAGTAGGCCACTAGAATTCGGCCTGCAATATTATCTTGGAGACTGTTTTGAAAGTTGCAAAATGTCCTCCATGAGTGGATCCATGAGACTGCATCAAAATTCCTTCAATCTCTTCATCAGCTACGCATCGCCTATAAAGACCATCCTTACAAAGCGTGTACAGATAAGGTTCATCCCAATAGAAACGCTTGGAGTGTTTCAGGAACTGCTTCTTCTTATCCCTTTTTAAATCTGGAGGATCAGTCCTACAGACAAGAAAGTTAACAATGTCAGCATACCATGGGTCCTTCTGACGTGCTACGTTCACTACCCCCATAGCACACAAAGTTTTATGCATGTTATCCAAGTGGTTACAAAAATCAACATACATCAGCTACTCCTCAGGGAGAGAATCATTCATTGGTATGTCATCCTAAGTCCTTAATCTGGATAGGTGATATGCTACTCCATTCTCAATACCCTTTTTGTCTTTAATCACTATATGAAACTTCTGGAGCAAGAGAATCCACCTCAACAATCTAGGCTTATCATCTTTCTTTGCCAACAAATACTTGAGAGCTGCATGATCAGTGTAAACAATGACTTTGGACCATACCAGATATGACCTGAACTTTTCAAAAGCAAACACTATTGCCAACATTTATTTCTCAGTTGTTGCATACTTCATCTGAGTATCGTCCAACGTCATGCTAGCATAGTAAATGACATGCAGTTTCTTATCTTTTCGCTGCCCAAGAACTGCTCCAACCGCAAAATCACTAGCATCACACATTATCTCAAATGGTAACTCCCAATCTGGTGGTTGAACAATAGGAGAGCTGATCAATTCTTTCTTAATCATGGCAAACACTGCATGGCACTCATCATCAAATATGAATTCTGACTCCTTACACAACAATCTAGTCAAAGGTCTTGCAATCTTAGAGAAATCTTTAATAAAACGTCGATAGAAACCAGCGTGTCCCAAGAAACTCTTGATTCCCTTAACATTGGTTGGTGGTGGCAGATGCAACATCACATCAATCTTTTCCTTATCCACCTCTATTCCTGCCTCTGATATCATATGCCCAAGAACAGTTCCATTGTTCACCATGAAATGGCATTTTTCTCAGTTGAGCACAAGGTTAGTTTCTTCACAACGCTTCAACACCTTACAAAGGTTGGATAGGCATCCCGAGAAAAAGGGTCCATGAACAGATAAGTCATCCATAAAGACTTCAACTATTTCCTCAATCAGATCTGAAAATATTGACATCATACATCTCTGAAAGGTAGCAGGGGCATTACATAATCCAAACGGCATCCTTCTGTAAGCAAAAGTACCATAGGGACATGTGAATGTTGTCTTCTCTTGATCATTTAGATGAATTGGTATTTGGAAAAACCCAGAGTAACCATCCAAGAAGCAGTAGTAGGGGTGGTTGGCTAACCGCTCAAGCATCTGATCAATGAATGGCAAGGGGAAATGATCCTTCCTAGTTGCACTGTTCAGCTTCCTGTAATCTATGAAACTCTGTGTCCAGTAATGGTTCTGATGGGAATCAGCTCATCCTCATCTTTCTTCACAACAGTGATTCCACCCTTCTTAAGAACTACATGAAGAGGTGAAATTCAGTTGCTATCAGAAATAGAGTATATGACACCTGCATCAAGAAGCTTCAGAATCTCTTTCTTAACTACTTCCCTCAAATTAGGGTTCAGACGACGTTCATGCTCAACAGATGACATTGTCTCATCTTCAAGATGGATCATGTGCATGCACAAGGATGGGGAAATCCCTTTAATATCATCTAAGGAGTACCTAATGGCACGTCTGTACTTCTTCAGCTCAATAGTCAGAAGTTTAACCTCTTCATTTTTCAAATTGTCATTTATGATGATAGGGTAGGTTGAATTAGCACCCAGAAATTCATACTTCAGACCTTTAGGGAGGGGTATAAGCTCAAGGTTAGGGGCTTTGGATTCATCCCATTCTCTATCAATATGTAACTTCGGTTGCCCTTGACCTGTATAAGTTTCTGTGAAGTCCTCCCAATCTGCATCTTTAGTGAGAGATAACAGCTTAAAGTGCAAAATCTTGTCCATCTCATCCTCACAATCCATTAATTCAGATTCCTCATCATCAAGCTTGAATAACCCATTCTGACTCTCTTCATAGGTTTCTGCTTCAGTCAAATCAGTTACATATTCCTCTACCATACTGTCAATTACATTTATGCTGAAAACTGGCCGGTCAAAATCCGGTTTCTGCATGATAGTTCTCATGTCATAGTGCAATACCTGATCGTCTCCCAGATGGAGCTCTATTTTACCATCCTTAACATTAATGACAGCCCCAGCAGTTGCTAGGAAAGGTCTCCCAAGAATGAGTGGATTCTTTGGTTCATCCTGCATCTCTAGGATAACAAAGTCTGTTGGGATCTCCATACCCTTGACGCGGACTGGTAAATCTTCCAAAATACCCACAAGAATCTTCACTGATTTATCAGCCAGCACCAAAGATATTCTGCAAGGCTTGAAAGTGTGAAAACCCAGTTTCTTGGCAACACATAGTGGCATCACGCTCACACTTGCTCCTAAATCACATAAGCATCTCTCAAATATCAAGTGCCCCAATGAACATGGAAAGGTGAAACTACCTGGATCTCTTAGCTTCTCTGGCGCAGAGGAGGTTTGAATGATGGCACTACATTCTTCTGTTAATTCCACAACACCTTCCATGTCCCTTATCTTCTTCTTGATGACATCTTTCAGAAATTTACTGTACTGAGGAACAAGCATGAAAGCATCAATAATAGGCATGGCTATTTTAACCTCATCCATCTGCTCTTCAAACTTGGACCGGTACTTCTTCATAAGTTTATCTCTCTGACGTCCCGGAGACGAAAGTTTAGGTTCATAGGTTGGCTTTGTGAAATGTGGAGGCTTAACAGCAGGGGGTTTACTAATTTTTTCTGGTAATTGAACTGTCTCAGGTTCAACTTGATCTTCTCCTTCAATGTCCTCGATGATTGTCTCCAGAACAGGTTTGTCAACTTTCTTAGTTGCCTCCCCCAAACCTGGTTTCACATTGTCCACAATGGGAGTCCTAGGAGGTAAGGCTCTGCCTGAACAAAGAGTAATAGCAGGAACGAAGTCCTAGATAAGAGAAGAATCCTCAGTAAACTGATGGTCCAAGACCGCAGAAGATTCAACAACAAGGGGAACAATCTCGGACGACTCATTTGGAAACACGAACTCAAACTCAGCATGAGCAGCAATTAATTCCTTGAAGAGAGGAGAATCAAAT
Source organism: Biscutella auriculata (assembly GCA_900406285.1). Classification (NCBI taxonomy): domain Eukaryota; kingdom Viridiplantae; phylum Streptophyta; class Magnoliopsida; order Brassicales; family Brassicaceae; genus Biscutella; species Biscutella auriculata. The sequence continues at coordinate 4,063 of OVAO01003675.1, read as the reverse complement.
TCGATGTCGGAGTCCATCTCTGTGAAATCAATGGTCAAGGTGTCCACAAGTGCCAGAATAGGTGGAGGTATAAGTCATGGTGGGGGTGGTGTAATATAGGTACGGGTGGGTGGGATACGAAACTGATCAAGGGTCTCAACTTGTTGAAGGAGGACTGGTATAACGTGGAGGAAACGGTCAAGTTTAGCATGAAGCTCAGCAACTGTCCTCTGATAATGTGAAAGAAGACTAAAGCTTGGTTCAGGAACATGATCATCGAAAACTGATCCATAACGATTCTCACTTGTTGTCAGATTATCAATCAGAGGGAACCCTTGAGGTAAAGTGCTCTTAAGGAAACAACCCTGACTGGAAGTATCAAGAACTGAACGACAACGAGGTGATAAACCGCGGTAGAAGGTGTTCATGAGGTTAGCATCTAAAAATCCATGATGCGGGAATTCTTAGGTCTGGGAATTCCAAATATAGATCAACCCACTCTCGTGGTGAAAATCCATAATCTAATCATGCTTCTACTCGATCCTCTCGGAAGAAACGACAATCAGACAACAGTGAATGTGATTCCTTAATCAACCACCAAATAACTCCTACTCACTCTCATGGAATGAATGTAAATAGCATATCAATGAATGAATCTAACATCCTAAATCCACTCTCATGGTGAATGAGATGCTAAGAGATCTAAAACAAAGTGATCAGTTTCAATTTAGCATAGAGAACTCAAAGATATGAAGAACATGGAAGAATAAACCCTAAGCAGACATGATTCTTCAATTAAACATCAAATCACCCTAACCCATTTATTTGGGAAGGTGACTACTCACAAATCATGCTCAAAACACAAAATTCCAAAGGGGATTCATGCCCAAGCATGACCCAAATCAAATTCAAAGATCAAATAGAGAAGAAATTGAAGAAATGAGCAATAGAATTCAAATTAAAAGCTTCAATCTCAACAACAATGTCAAAAGAAGAAGAAGGGTCTCACAAAAGAGGAAGGGAGGCTAAGAGAATGAAAGTTTTCCTCTAAAGAGGGTTTTAAAACCCTTATATAGTGAGGACAAATAGGGTAAAAAACGTGGTCAACTTTGAGAGAAAATTGTTGACTATTGCAGAAATTTCCGTTCAGCATCGAGCAGAACGTGCTCGATGTCAGGGACAGGAAGTGATATGCTCGATGTTGGCTTCAGGAACATCTAGCAGATTGTGCTCGATGTCAGGAAGTGATTTGCTCGATGTTGGCTTCAGGAACATCTAGCAGATTGTGCTCGATGTCAGGAGATGATCTGCTCTATGATGGCTTCAGGAACATCTAGTAGATTATGCTCGATGTTGACTCATTTCCTTGGTCTTTTTGACTCATTTGTGCTCCAAGTGATCCTTATGCTTCTCCAATCACCTATAATGCAAAAACAAAACAAAATACAATCCTAAAGGACTCTAATGCATGAAAAATGGTGGAAACATGTACAATAGTAAACCTAAAAACTAAGCAAAACCATGCATATCAAAAACCTGATCTTATTACCTTCCTGAACAGCAAAATCGCGACAAATAGCGAAATTACAAAAGTGAAAGGAGCATATAATTCTATGCAACCGAAACTGTGAGACTTTATCCGATGCTCTAAAATAGATACAGTCTCAAAAATCATCGACCCTACGAATCGAAGAAGGAGTGAAAACAGGAAGAGATTTCAGTGGCTGTCTGAAAAGCGTCTGCATCTTTTCTCTTATCCGTCGGAAGATATTTCTTTAAACAATTCTTTTTATCTTTTCCATTTCGCTAATATTTCTTAGATAGGCTCCTCTTATTACGAAATTTATCAATTCTTTCATAGAGTTTCATATGTAACAAAACAATCAAACCCACAGTTCTCAAATCAAGAACCACTTATTGACGACAGCTAACAATAGGCCTAATATTGATATTGGACCTGACAAATAGTACAGTTGTGTATCTTATAAGAATGGATCCATCTAAATTTCGAAATGGACCATCGCAATTGAACAGAGTTTGGTTACAACAATTACATATTACGGTCGGCGATTCAATCTAATGCATATAGTATTAAAAACTACATAATGGTAAAATCTTAGTTTTACTTATAACGAACAAATTACTCCTTGGCTTCCAAAATCCGTTTGCGTCGGCCAATAAAAAGTCAATATTCAGTATTCACATTACATTTCAACAAAACAGAATCTTAAAACAAACTACTAATCATTGAAATAGAAGTTTTGTTCATATATAACTTCAGATTATAATGAAAATAATTAACACTAGATAGCGATTAGACAAACTGAATAATTTTCAAATAGTAAATTATTATAAAAAAAAGATGGAGCTGAGTGAGATATTGATAATTGTTTATGATGAATGATCAAGTTCTACCTGACAACAACCCAACAACAAGCAAAATTATAACAAAGTTTAATTGTGGTTTATAAGAAAGAAAAAAATACACCGATTCGATTATGATTGAACATGGCATTGCCACATATCCAAAGTTATATAATTTATTTTACGATGCATGTTTGATCAATCAATGAGTCATTGTCGACCATATTATAAAACACAGCTTTTAAAATGCCGGTAATTCGCCGAATAACATTTAAATCAAATATTTTAATGTTCACTGATTAGCATAGATTTTAATATTGCTCCCTCGTAAGTACAATTATTTAGTATTTATCATTTAATATATTCATATAAAGAAAACAAAAAAATATTATTACGTTATCGCTAAAAGACATGAATATATATATATAAAGCAATACTTATTAGGCTAGACACATTATTTGATTATAGTGAACTGAAATAATCTGAAAGATGTATGCTCAACTAAATAGGAATCAACAAAATAATTAGATAAATCTTAATCTTCTATCATCGTAAAAATATAATCGAATAGATATCAGATCAAGAATCAAATAAATATTCATTATATTTTTTTAAAATCCTCTTATATATTAAAAGAGAAGTGATTAGAGTGATATGTCAAGTCCACAATTTTTTGAATTATTTTTATTTTAAAATTTTAATATCTTAAACATGTTATAAAAAAATTATAAATTATTTTATTTTAAAATTTTAATATCTTCAAAGGAAAAATATATTTAAATTTAATTAAAAATATATATATTTAAATTTAATTAAAAATATATTCTATAAATTTAATTAAATATAAAGCAATACTTATTAGGCTAGACACATTTTATTTGATTATAGTGAACTGAAACAGTCTGAAAGATTTATGCTCAACTAAATAGGAATCAACAAAATAACTAGATAAATCTTAATCTTCTATGATCGTAAAATAATAATCGAATTGATATCAAATCAAGTATCAAATAAATATTCATTATATTTTAAAAAAAAATCCTCTTATATATTAAAAGAGAAGTGATTAGGGTAATGTGTCAAGTCCACAATTTTTTGAATTATTTTTATTTTAAAAATTTAATATCTTAAATATGTTGCCAAAAACTTTCTAAATTATTTTTATTTTAAAATTGTAATATATTCAACCTAATTTAAGTAAATACTGAGTAATCAAACTAGAAAACCTAAATACAAAACTAAAAGTATACATATATTTAAATTTAATTAAAAATATTTTCTAGAAAATACAAAGCTAGAAAATATTTTCGGTTGTTTAAATTTTTAAAAGAAAAATATACTTTATTAAAGATAAATAGAAAAATTAGAAAACATAAATATAGTTTTTAATCAACGTCCAATAATTAAAAATATATCACAAATTTAATTTCCACCAATTTTTTTTATAATTTTAGTAAATACTTAACTTATTTAAAATCATAAAAATATTCTTTTAGTTTTAGTTAAAGTTAACTTATTCAAATAAAAAATATATTATGGAACCTCTTTTTAGTTGTTTAAGTTTTGAATTGATAATTATAATTTCTTTAAATTAAAAATTTTAAATGTAATTTAATATATTTTCTTTAATCTTCTTATATATTAAACGAGAAGTCATTGGAGATCACATATCAAACCCATAGTTTTTTCACATTACTTTTTGTTTTAAAAATTTAATATA
>OVAO01003674.1:0-10994 GCA_900406285.1 Biscutella auriculata | reverse complement strand
GGAAAAACTTAAACAAAGGGTTTTTTAGACATTTCTATGAGTGAAAGTGCCTAAAATTACTAAAATGCCTTAAGTGGCAATTACTTATGTTGAAAGTGTGTTTTTTGGGGAATTATTTTTTTTTTATATAAGAATAGAGGTTTTTAGCGGTATAGAATTCGATTCTTTTCTCTCTCTTTTTCTTTTTTTTTGGTTTTAAGTGTAAATGTTGTTATAGTGGTGTCTTTTTCTCAAATCTATTCACAATGTTTTAATGTTTTAATCAAACTCTCCTTACGTAAGCCACCGTAAATGCAAGTTAACAACTGATATGTCATGTTTCCTTATTAAATTAAAATTAGATATAAACCAAAATTCAAGAAATTTTATTTTTATTTGTTTTTAAACTCCAAATTTTCTATCTCCTCGTACATATACGTATATCACTCATAAGAGTTTGTATTATACACAAACAAAAGAATCATCTATAAATCAGGACGACAAAAAGTAAAATAAAACATTCGGCTTTAAAATGTTAAAACTTATCTTATATTATAGGGTTTTCAAAGCCATTAATCGTGATAATTTATATTTATATTTTTCATATTAAAACTGTAAATCAAATTCGTAGTCAAACTCGTAATACATATTATCAAATTGCACAATTTCATATAGAATGTCAGTCAGTTTCATTTGGTTTTAATTCGAATTCAATTATAATTAATATAATATAACTAATCATATTATTAAATAATTTTATTTCAAGTATTTAAGATATCTACATATTATACGTTGATAAAAATTATTTTATATTATAATATCATTTATGAAGGTGGTGTACAAATTAACTTATATATATGTATATTAAACTGATATAAACGAGTTGGTTTTGTTGAAGAAATAAACTAATTGGCTTTTAATCTGAATCATGCATGGATTAAATAGCATCCCTAGTTACGGTTAATTAAGTTGGGTTATAATAGGCGGACTCATGATGTTGCAACATATAATTTTAACTTTACCACATTGAATTAGTACTTAACATTAAAGTAAAAAAAAAACATAAAATCAGTAGATTAACATTCACATATTAATGTAAGATTCTATACACAAAGTAATAATTAAACCAATAATTTGGATGAACAAATGACGTTAGTTTCAGGTCGGAGTTTCGAATCTCTGTGAGAATATTTGTTCCTCTTCTTTGTGAGAGAGTTTGGGTTAGTGGTAAAAAAAAAAAAAAAACCAATAACATGAATTTTGGCAGTTTTATGGTCATCGTTGAATTACTTTAGTAATGCTTCTCACATTATCAAACCGATTGGTGCACAAATATCTTGTCGACCAACAAAACTGATGAAGTTGATTTTACTAAAATATATATAAGTGATTGTTATTCAAATTTATTAAGGGTAATTAATATAGTAAATCTTTAATTAATAAGAATAGTTTGAAGAAAATAAAAGTAAGATGTATATTTTCAAATTTTAAAAACCTAAAAAGGTATTTTTTCTAAATTTCTACAAAATATTTGTGAAAATGTAACAAAGAAAATATCAGAGTTTCTACTATATGTTTCTTAGATATTTTATATGTAAACACAAGAAAGAAAGAAAAAGGGAGTTGAACAAACACTTTAGACTATAATCCATGAATAGAAGTTGATGATGTTTTGCTAACTAATGTAGCTTTTTATATAAAAAAAAGGAAATAATGTATTGAATTGAATGTCGAATAGTCTCTTTTTGTACAACTCACATTGTTATAGAAAAAATCATACGTTGATCATTGTTGGCATTAACTTGTGAAAAGGATTTATCAAATAAATAAATAAAAACTATAATGGAATGGGATTTATTGGGTCTGGATCCGTTTTAGCAACGGAGTTTAATTTCTTAAAGAAATCGTACTTCAGGAGTTCTCGTAAGATTCACAAACCGACAATTTATTCACAAATTTGAGATGCCTTTTTTATTTCTTATTTGATTTCTGAGTTTTCGAGGTTTCTTCAACTTTTTTTATTAAATCTCTCGAAAGATTTTCATACAAAGTTTTATATAAAAATCTCAATGTCATCTCTCACTCAGGCACACCTAATTTCTCTCATTTTACAAATAATATCTAGCATTTATAAGAACTAGCGGATAATCAAATTAAGAGAGATTAATTGAAAACTATATGACCATATGTTATATTGAAAACTATATGACCATATTAAAATACATCCAAATCGATGGGTCTAGTCCTTTATTTGTCATCCCTTATTGATTGTATTCTAATGAAAGTTATTTCTCTTTATGACTTTTGCTATCGTCTATAAAAATTTAATTTCANTTTGCTATCGTCTAAAAAAATTTAATTTAAAAAAAAAAAAAAAACTCCTGAACGAGACTATACCTTACTTTTATTTCTATGTACAATCAAAATATCAAATTTATATCACGAAGACAAAAATTAAAGATGTGTACTGTTATTTGTATAGCCACCACTCATCCTAACTAGAGATCTCATTGAAAGAAAAATTCTATAAAGCCTATGTAACAATTAAAAAAAAATATATATATATATATATATATATATAAAGTAAACGAATGTGTTAGAGTATATACATTAAAAGTTGTAGTGGGTTATTAAGTTATTTAAATAAATAAAAAATTGCAAAATGAAATCGATTCTCCAATTACATTTTTTAGAAACTTTAGAGAACAGTTACTTATTAAACACTGATTAGAAAAGAAAAAATAAAACAATTGATAATCAGATTTCTCTCACGCTCTCTTCTTCTTTTCTCTTTGACAAATACAAACTTTTTCTTTTTCTCTCTTTAATAAGATTTGATTAAAATATTATAGTATCTTATTAGAGATACCATTGATGTACATGATTTAAGATCGTATCAGGCTCCTCTACGATCACAAAAAGTTCCGTTGATATTAAAACACATAAAATTATTATGCATGCAATCTGGTACGTGTGGACCCACTTTAAAAAAACATGTCGGGCAAACATCGAGCTAAACTGGATATGTTTTGCTACCTTTTCTGATTTTTAGAAAAAAAACATTTCAATACTCTCCTGAAAATCTGAGTCTTAAAAAAACATGTCAATACTGTAAAGAAATTAGGATTTTACACTGTTCGAAACTATTTTATCTTCGTAATAAATCACAACAAGTAATATAGAGTCAAGTGATATAATCTCCCGCATGTGTTCATTTGATATGTTTTTAATTACTAAACATCACTAAATTTCTTTGTAATTTCTCTAGAACGTTACAAGCTGCAAATGCGTTACTATATCAAATACTTTGTGGAATATAAATTTTAAAAAGAAAAAGAATTTTACAGGTTAAGGTACCTTCGCGTTTTGAGGACGAGGATAATCAATCAAAGCTTCAAGGTATTTTTGAGAAGCATAATTTTGTGTCCATGTTCTTTTATTCAAAATTTTCCAATAATCAAATATTGTTGTTGGTGTTGGATCCAGTCCATTAGATCCGAACCATAAAACCTCCCAATGGACACCAATAATATACAAAAGGCCCAGGATGAGGTACTTCTCTGCACCACCATTATAAAAAATGTTAAGAAATGTTACTTCTGAATACTTATGGTGAAGACAGTCTGCAGCGTACTTGTAGCGATCTAAAATTTCATGGAAAGTCTCTAATACAAGTTACTGAAAGTTGGCTATCTTGTTCCTCACATGAATGGATCAAGCCTTGGTGAAAATTTGGCACAAGAAAGCAGACTTGTATTCCTCCTAGTTTTCAATAAACCCTTGAGACAACTGCATATACTAGTTGTGAGCTGATACATCCCAATTTTAAGGATATATGACTTTGTGACATGCTTTTCGACGTGTTTACAACCCTTTATCGAGTCAATAAAAGGTGTTTTTGAGTCTTTTGAGTTCCTTTTGATTTTTACAGGAATTGATATTCGAAGAAATTAAGCTTTTGGACATGATTTCGAGAAGATTTAAAGAATCTCGATCCATCAAGCTTGAGAGCGATCGATCCTCATATAAGTTTGATCGATGCACCCTCTGACAAATCGTTTGGATCAATCCGCAAAACTTGGAAGGATTGATCAATCTTTAATTGGGTCGATCGGTCTCAAGAACCGACTTTCCCAGAATTTCGCGTTGTGAAAATGAGGAGATATGTATAAAAGCAGGAGTAGATATGTTTTTTTAGGTTTTTACCATTGATTTTCCAGAAATATAAGAATATCAACCGTTTGATGTGTGGAAAATCGAGGGAGGAAGTCAAGGATTCAATCGGACGGGTGAAAATGAGTTGGGAGAGTGCTTTGAGAATTTATGGATCATCTGAGAAGAATTGGGATTTGTTGATTGATGATCTGAGAGTTGACGATTTGTAACTATACTAATGTCATCGCACTTAAACTATCCTAACTCTGATCTTATGATTAAATGGCTAAAGTTGGCTTATCAAATGGAAAAGCTTAAATTGTAAAGAGAATTATATCAATCTTGTATACGGTTTACTAATGACTATTTTAGCTGCAATGTTAAAAACATGATGTCACAAAATTAAAAACAAAAATTGAATTGTTTTCATTTTCAACTATTAAAATTACAAAAGAAGCCTAAAAGTAATATTATGATCAAACTAAAATTATGATTCAACTACCTAGAACTGTTATTCTTCCTATGACAAAGCAGTAAATGACCAGACACGTTCTTGTTTAGGCAAAAACGTAGTAAAACATAAACAAGAAAACGATAGCCAAAAGCCATAGCCAATAACACAAGCATGTTTCTCCATTTAGAGCTTGTGTCAGGAGATATCTGGTAATCTCCTCGGATTGCTTGGTAACCCGATATGCTCCTCACTTCTCCAACAGCAAACACTTCCCCGAGGTATTCGTTCTCTAAAAGACCCTGCAACATTCAATCAAAAACAAGAATGTGTTTTTTTTTTTTTGAGGTTTCTCTGGAAGAAGTAAAAGATTGTCTTTTTTGAAGTGTTGAAATGTCACCTCAATGGAGTAAGTGTGGAACGAAATGTAAGCCAATNCCGAGGTATTCGTTCTCTAAAAGACCCTGCAACATTCAATCAAAAACAAGAATGTGTTCTTTTTTTGAGGTTTCTCTGGAAGAAGTAAAAGATTGTCTTTTTTGAAGTGTTGAAATGTCACCTGAATGGAGTAAGTGTGGAACGAAATGTAAGCCAACGGGTAAGTCCAGACTGGTTTTGGCAAGGCGTTACGGATTCTGAAGTGACCTGCAGCGAGCATCATGATCACCTGCAATGATAGGAAGATTGAAAGATCAAATCTTAAACTGAGACTAATTCATTTCTAAAGGCAATAATCTCCTTTACCAATCACCTGGAGATACTAAACTCTCATTTGTAATCTAAGTAACTAATATTCAGTATATTCAAGGTCAATAAGCTCATGAAATCTCTCCTAACTTCCGTTCTCATTGGCTAGGCTAAGTTTACCTTTCTAGTTTTGGTTGGAGGTCCCTAGGTTGTAAATTAAGTCAAATCTAGCATTAAGTATACCAAATCAACATCCTATCCATACCAAATGCTATATTGAACAAGAAGAATAGTAGAAGACGTGAACTTTAAATTAGATAATAAGTAAATTTGAAAGACAAAACTCACATGCACAGAGATGAGAGTCAAAGTGGTCCAGTAAACATCTCGCCAAATGCAAACAATAAAGAGCATCAATCCTTCGTTCACCAATAGGCACATGAAGAAGTTGAGCACAAAGTACATCAACAAGCTGAAATCGTCTCTCAATCCAACCATGAAGTAGAACACAAGACTTGAGGAAATGGATATGAGAAACAAGAAGGGTATGCTTCCCAGAAACTGCCCTAGTAGGAAGACAAAAGCACCCGAATGCTGGTTTGATGCTTCACTTCTATATATCTATTAGAAGAAAAAAGTAAATTACAGAGCTCAAGAGAAGATGTGATCAATAATACAATTCAGCAAGAAGAAATAGTTACCTTGATTTCTTTCAAAAGTGAAGGTATTCCAACAATCCCCAATAGCGAGGCAAAGGAGACAAAAACAAACACAGCAGCAACTCTTGTCTGTAAATATATAGTTCCATCGAACAATAAATTGCATGTCTTCGTAAGCAATGTACATGTTGAAAATGGTTCAGAAGACTTACTGCAACAGAAGACAAAGAGTGACCCAAGCCAGAATATAATGTGCCAATACAAAGTGTAAGAATCATGTAGAGAATAAGTCGGAGCCAGTAGTATTTCCATTCCCTCGACATAACTAAAAGCGATCTCCAAGTGAGCACTGCAACACGAGTAGCAGCGCCAGCTTTTCCTTTGGATTTCAGCTGTGTGCCCTCCTGCAAAAGCAAAGAAATAAGAGTTGGGAAACAAAAATAAACTTGGTTATAACATAAAGGGATATTTACAGTTATGAGGTCAGGGAGAAAAAACTATCAAAAACAATTGTTACCCTTTCGGTAAGTTTTAATATCATAGTCTCAACGGCAGCAGCATCTGCAGATGATTTATAAGTCGCCTCGAGAGTGCGTATAGCAACAGCAGTATCCATATTCACTGATGAAAAGTCCCCATTATCATCCTGTTGTAGCTCATATCAGAAAACTAATGTTACAAGAACGAAACACAATCCAATATTCTCTAGTAATCGAATGGTGTATGTACCTGCCAGTTTTTGCACATTGCAATAATCCTATCGAAATCTGTGTTTATAGCCCGCAAAAAATGATCTGATGGACTTTGCATTATCGGGCATGGGAATCCAGCATTTGAAAAGTGCTTCAATAAGACACATAACAAGTATACGTAACTTAGAGAGTGGTCATTTGATATGAGAAGTATATTTAAGTTCGAAACATTTTATATTTACCTGTAAGCAAGCCAGTGTCTCGCCAAAGAAGAGTGTATTTCCATTGGACAGAAGGCAGATTCGATCAAACAAACCAAAAACTTCAGTACTGCTTTGATAAATGGTGAATACAAGCGTACATCCCATACTTGCAAGCTTTTTTAGAGTGACCATCATAAGCAGTGCAGAGACACTATTAAGACAGTAAAGGGACAAAGTTAGAAATGCAACATTCAACCTTGTAAGTAGAGGGCAGCTAATAGCATAAGTCTCAAAATGGTTCAAACCTGTCAAGATGATAAAGAGGCTCATCGATGAATAAGATATGTGGCCGCATCACTAGTTCCCGAGCAATAGAAACACGTCTTCTTTCACCTCTTGGGAGGCCTTTCATGTAACAATGACCACCAATCAATTTGTTTGCATAATCACTCAGAGACATTGCTTGGATTGCATCTTCCACAACACTCCTTTTCTGAAAGACAAAACCCGGAAGTTGAAGCAGTGCTGAATAGTACAAGAACTCCCGAACTGTAAGTGATCCAATCAGTTGTGTTTCCCTCTCAACAAATCCCTGCAATGCAACAAAAGAAAAAAAAAAATCACGAACTGAAAGAAAAGATGAAAAAATCTAGAAAAAATGGTGACTAACTCACGTAGGATCCATAAGGCATATGTGATTTTGACCCATTCACAAACACCTCGCCGTACATTTTTGCTGATTGAGGCAATCTTCCTATAAAAGATGAAATCATGAAAAAGGTATAAAACCAAAGGAAAGAGGAATGAATAAAATGAAAAATACTTCTGGCATTACCAGCAAGTGCCCTCAACAAAGTAGACTTCCCAGATTTTGCAGGACCCATAATTACTGTCATAGTCCCAGGAAACGCATAACCATTCGAACTCTTAATCACCTTATCAGAATATTTTCTCTTTCCCTTCATTGTAACAGTCAAATCTTTCCAAGCAATAGAAGCACCTGCAATCTTTCTAACAACAACCACTCCTCCTCCTCCTCCTTCAGGCATCGTGGGAGAAGCCATTGATCCGCTATTAATTTTCGATAATGAAGGAGAAACGGGCGTTGTTGTAGCATAGTTAATAGAATCGCCACCTCCAACTTCATCTTCCATTCTTGCATCAACATCTGTGTCTTCCCACTCAGGAGAATCCTCAAAGGATATTGGTTGTCTAAGAGAACCGGGTTTTCTTACATAGAAAAAGTGACTAGATGGGACTCTACTAGGACTACTTGCAGAAGATGAAGATGAACGGTAAAGATCAGATTGAGACTGTATCTCCTCCATTTTTGTCACTCAAGAGCTCAAATTCTCCAAAGAAACAAGTTCCCAATCTTCTTCCCTGGCAGCTACACTTTCACAATCAGTAAAAAAAAAATCATAATAAATGGCACCAAAACATGGCCAATAAGTTAAGTGATAAGCAGTCTATAGGAGGAATCAGTGAAGCACTAAAATTGGAAATTTTCCAATAAATTAAAATCTAAGCTCATGTTCTGCTTTTCAGTAAGCTCACTAAAATAACAGTTAATGCCTAACAAAATACAAAACAGAAAGTGATTCCTAATCTAGCAAACCCCAGAAAAGCATTTATTAGTATAATTCACATAAACCCTATTTCTTCAATTCTGCATTTGTGAGACCCTGAAGTCGATATCTTCAAGTTAAAAACTTTTTATTTGTTTTCGTTTTTTGGATACTTTGTGGCTTTCTCAGCACCCAAACGAAGACTAAGAGAAGCAGAAGCAGAAAACCCACTTGGAGAAACACAAGATATGATGAGAAAAAAGAAAGAGGAGAAGACAAACCTGGATCTGGAAGAAGAAGAAGAAGATCCACCGAGAGAGACGCACGGAGAATAGGGCAGTCTCTTTCTTGGGATTATACTTGCGTTGTTGAAGAAAGAGAGACCAAGAGTGAGCTCTCAAGTCTCTACCCTTTGTGTTCGACAAATATAGAACTAACAACAAAGATGTCTGAAGCAAGCAAATATTTATTTTTATCAAATTTTTACTCTTTTTTCACCTTAAAGATTTAAAATACTGAACTTTAACTTTATTTTCAGAGTATCTGGACATAAATCTGCACAATGCATTATTTTAATAAAAAAATTATTGAACAAAAAAAACTAATTTCATCTTGAAGCTTTAGATACACCCAAAGTTTGATAAATTATGCAAAAGTACTGCTTAAATATAAGTTTTGATAAATTAGGAAAGTAACAAAATTCCAAATATAGTGCTCTTTTTGTTATTAGCATAACATTTTCTTCTCCTTTTTACAATGAACAAATCTAGATATTAATTGAAAACGATTAGTCATTTGATGCCAAAAGCTTAAAGAATTTAGTTTTCACTTTCAGTGTTCAGTTTATTTTGGTCAATGTATTTCACTATACCAAATAAAGAACAATTTTTTTTTTTTAAGTTGGACTTGAGCAACTAAATTAGCCAGTATACAAAACTGAAACTATTGGCCTAATTCTAGTTCTGAAAACGTGATCTATAATTAGTTTGTAAGTGTATTCTTCCACAAAGCATTTTTGTAAAATAAGAATCCAATGTTATCTAACCGTTTCAGAGGAATAAAGTATATAAAAAACGAAGTTTACGTCTCGGTTTTTCAACATTACAAGCCAAAACAATTTTTTTTAACGACAAAACAAATCTAATATATAATATGAGAATGTTATTTTTTGTATTGATATGGGGCATATTTTTTTTAAAAAAAAATCATAAATATTCAAAAGAATATAATGTAGCACTTTGATTATATATGTGTTGTGTAGTAAAGAGGCTATGAATTTGAATCTCATTTTCTTCATTTCTTTTTAAATTTTTGAAGATTTTTGGTTAACTACGACTCATGAATTTGATTTATAACTTCTACTTATGAAAAATATAATTGTAAAAATTTATTATGATTAAGATNTTGAATCTCATTTTCTTCATTTCTTTTTAAATTTTTGAAGATTTTTGGTTAACTACGAATTTGATTTATAACTTCTACTTATGAAAAATATAATTGTAAAAATTTATTATGATTAAGATTTTTTTTTGTAAACTCTATATAAAATCATTATTACTAATTTTAAAATATTTAAATATTAAACATAATTAAATGAAAGTCTTTATTTACTCTTTTATAAATTAAAATATTAGAATATAAATTTGAAACATAAAAAATTAAACAAATAAATATATATATAAAATATTTATTACGATTGTTTTAAAAAAAATATTGAATTCATAGTTTAAGTTTATAAATAAATAATATTAGAATTCTTAGTTTGAAACAGAAACAAATTTAAAAGTATATCATTTAAATAAATATTTATCTCTTGAACTAACAAAAATAAATCAATCTTAAAATAAAAAAATAATAGGTAGAATGAGATATAATACAAAAATAACATTTAATACTATTAAAAGATAATAAGTAATATATAACAGAGAATAAATAGATGACAAAATAGTATATATTAAAAATATGTGATCATAAAAATTTTAAATGATAGTTTTACTCATTAGTTACTAACTACCCATAAGATATAATTGATCAGATGTGCTGCATCAAACCAATTAAATATTTTTTTTTTGTTAATTTTGGTATCTTCAAAATTTTGGTAATCTCTGTTAATTTGGATATTTTCAAAATTTTGATTTTTTTTTTAATTTTCTTTTTCAAAATTTTTGGATCGAGATAAACCAATCAATAAAATTTAGATTACACTTGAAGTATAATTCATGAAGATAACACTGGTTATTTTTTCTTTTATTGTATGACTAATATCACTTGAATATTTTGAATTAATAACATGATAAAAATATATTATTATTATTATGTAAAATTTTATGGAAAGATAAAAATTTTGATTAGAAAACTACATTGGAAGAACATAACACAAGGGAGGATATTCGTTGTTTTGGTCTTGGTATAAAAGAGAGTTTTTAGCTTGATATTCTCCTCAAAACACTGAAAAAGAAATATTTTCTTATGTATGCCTTAATTTCACTATTAATTTAAATGTTTTTGTTAACCAAACTTCTGACACCTAATACTTTTTTCTACATTATCTATACTATTAAAGTAGAGTTTATCTACCACAAAAAGTCATAATGAAATAT
>OVAO01003672.1:0-10996 GCA_900406285.1 Biscutella auriculata | reverse complement strand
TTTCGTCGACCCTGGATGTATCGAAAACTTAGACTGATGTGCTTCCTTAAGAATCTCGTTCCTGAGTTCTTGGTCATTTGGAACGCACACTCTCCCGTTAACCAAAATTGTACCATTTCTCGAAGTACGATACTCTGACTGCTCATTCTTCGATGCCTTGACCAAATTCTCATCCTTCTCTTGGGCTAATCTAACCCGAGTAAGCAAATCCNGCATGATCAGCCGCTCCCAAACCCAACGGCTCAACGCTATTCGTCAATGCATTCAACCGCAAAGATCCAATCATCCCGACTAGACTATCCAAGTATTTCTCAGAATCCAACACTGCTCTCTTGCGACCCAAATTTCATAACATTTTGATGATATAGTTGCAAAGTTGATAAAAATTTATCTTTGAAATGAAAAAAGAAAAACTAGAACAATAAAATCTAATATACAAAAGAATATTCAAAACTAATTAAATAAAAAATTATATAAATAGAGATAAGTTGATAACAAAAAGTAGATAAAAATAGAATGTAATTTTTTTTTTATAAAATTAGATATATACAAAAATTATTACAATATTAACCGTTGGATAATAAGTAAGAAAAAATTGATTACTAAATATTTGAAAAAGATAAAATAGATTACTAGGATGATAAAAATAAATAAATAATAAGATATAGTTTTACTGACAATACATATAATATCAAATATTAAATTATATTAACTTGATAAAAATATTTTATTTACTTCTTAAAACTAAGTCAGTCGTTATTTTAAACTAAACGGATAAAATTAATCTCAGTACAAACTAAAAAGTCACTTTTAAGTTTAAATGATAATATATTAGTTAACAATCAAAACATAAGAGAAAAGTAAAACTAGAAAGATTTAATAGACAAAAGAAAAATTAAAATTTTATTAAATTGATAAAAATATTTTATTTACTTCTTAAAACTAAGTCCGTCATCATTTTAAACTAAACGGATAAAATCGATCTCAGTACAAACTAAAAAGTCACTTTTAAGTTTAAATGATAATATATTAGTTAACAATCACAAAAATAAAACTAGAAAGATATAATAGACAAAAGAAAAATTAGAATACATCATGTAGATAATAAATTATGAAATATAGAGAGAATTGTAAGTATATAAAACAACATAAAAACACAATATATAAAAGATAAAAATGATGTAAATAAAAAATTCAAAATAAAAATAAAAATTTGAAAGTTACAATTACTTTATCATATAGGAATTGGAAAAAATATAAATAGTTTAAATTTATATAACTATTATGATCATATTATAATATTTATAAAATAGCATATAAAAAATATTGACAATTAAATATTACATAATTAAAAATATTATATATATATATTTAAAAATATATATAAAAATAAGTACTGCTTATCAGGGTTCTCTCCTAATCCCCATAATTAATATATAACTTGGGATTAAAATGACCTTATCAGTTTTACAACTTGCCTCTCTCCTCCTCCTCTTTTATTTATAAAACAGAAAAGTAAAAGTAAAACAAATCCTTAATTTTGGCGGTGAATATAGTGATATGTTCGAGTTGGATTCCTTTGTGTTCTTTCTAGAAGCATATATCCCTCTTCTCTTCTCTTGTCTTTTTCATTTTTAATTTTTTGAAAAGATAAAGGTTTTTTTAAGTTATAGTCTAAATTATATGTAATGAAGAATATGTTCTTTTTGGTAATCATAGATGATAAACCTTTTGTGCTCGTAAAGGGTTATATTCTCAATAGTTTGTATCAAAATGTATAACAAAATGGAATATTATTGCTATTATACCTTCTCTTTACTTTATAAAAGGTCATGCTTCAGTATGAACTTTTTTATTCCAACCCCTTGATGGGAAAAGACCAAATTTGAGTGAAAGTTCTTTGTATTTTTCCATACGATCTTAATTATCTTTCTTAATAAATACTGACTCAAACTTATATGACACCAAAATTACACTAGAAATATTTAATTTTAACCATAATTAATTATTGTATTTTTGAGTTTTAAGTAGAATCACACACCGTCATAGTAAAACAAAGTTTGAAATTTTAATCTATCGCTTAAAGAAGATATTTATCAATTATTCATTAATGGTTCTGAGGATTTGTTCTTTTCCTCTGAAAACTGGATGCAAATGTTTAGATATTGCATCGGGATGTTGTATCTGGATGTTGCATCTGGATGTTGCATCTGGATATTGAATTTGGTTTACATGGATGATGTTGCATCTGGATGCTAAGATGCTAAACATCTCAAGTAACATATGGATGTTGCATCTCAGCATCTCAAATTTTTTGGAACAATTTTTTTCACAAAAAAACCACAAAATTATATTTTTCAGAAAAACGGGGAATCCTAGTTTTCAAGAAAAAAACGAAATAACGAGTTTTTGGGAAAACACGGAATCCCGGTTTCTCTGGAAAAACAAGGAATCACGAGTTTCCGTGAAAAATGCGGAATCTGGAGTTTTCAAAGAAAAAAACGCGGAATCTCGGTTTTTCGAAGAAAAAACGCAGAATCAACGCGGAATCTCGGTTTTTCGAGAAAAAACACGGAATCGGGTTTATAGAAAAAATGCGGAATCCTAGTTTTTCGAGAAAAATGCAGAATCCCAATTTTCAGGAAGCCGTAGAGTCCTGTTTATTCGGGAAAAATTGCAGAATTCCAGTTTTTTGGACAAACGCCAAAACCTAATATTTCAAGAAAAACGTTGAACCCTAGTTTTCGAGAAAAAGACTTAATCCTCGTTTTTTTGGAAAAAACGCAGAATCCCAATATTTCTGGGAAACGAGGAATCCTGGTTTTTAGGGAAAACGGAGAATCCTAGTTTTTAGGAAAATCGAGAATTCCAAGTATTTCGGAAAAACGCAGAATATCGAGTTTCGGGAAAAACGCGTAATCCCGACTTTTTGAGAAAACCACAGAGTCTTGGTTTGTCAAGAAAAAACGCAAAACCCAGTTTTTTTAGAAAAACACAGAATCCTGGTTTTTCAGGAAAACAAAGAATTCCGATTTTTTTCGGGAAAACGCGAAATATTGTTTTTTTAAAGAAAAACGCATGATCTCGGGGGTTTTTCACAAAAACGCAAAATCTCAAGGTTTTTCCGAATAACGCGGAATCTCATAGTTTTCCCAAAAACGAGGAAACCTAAAAAATAATCGAAAACACGAAAGCTTGGGGTTTTTTTTCTCGAAAAACACTAAATCTCAAATATTTTACGAAAATTGCAGAAATATTTGGTTTCTCAGAAATCGTGAAAATCTCGGGTTTTTCCCAAAAATACGAAAGCTCAAACAATTTCCCGAAAACACAGAATCTCTGGTTTTTCTTGAAAACTCGGAATCTGAGATTTTTTTCCGAAAAACGCGAAAATATATGGGTTTTCTGAAAAACGTGAAAATTACTGACTTTCTGAACAACATGGAAATCTCGGGGTTTCTCCATCAAAATGTGGAATCTCAGATTTTCCCAAAAAACGCGGAATCTCAGATTTTGCCCGAAAAATGCGGAATCTCAGTGACCGGTAGTACGTCCGGTACTCGCTACAGGAATTTTGTCCGCTAGTGTACCGGTGAGAACTGACTTGTGCCATGACCCGTTCAGTCTCTCCGGATTGTGAATTCTGCTCATTCTAGTCAAGTCTTCTAATCTGCAAGACAATTAAACTCTCAAGACACAAAANCCCCCCCCCCCCCCCCCACTTAGCTTATCATTGTCCTCGGTGAGAAATACAGTGCTTAAAACATTGTCAAAGTCATGAGAAGGGATCTCAGATTTACCTGGGAGTTGTCCAGGTGGTCGCCTAGATGAGGTAGCAACTTAGGCAATTTGAGTGTCAAATGTACGCACATGTGTCGACATAGAGTCGATCTTACCAGTCAGCTCGGTGTACATGTTATCAACCTTTGAGTTGATCTCCCTCTTGAAGTTGGAAAGCTCAATTGCATACTTTTTTGACCCTCTAGCAAACCCTCTAGCAACTGTCTAAGTAGTGGAATGGTCTGAACATCAGCAGTAAGTGCAACAGTTGTTGGCTGGAAACTTGGTGGGCATGCAACATATTGTGGTTTCTTACCATACTAATTCTGAAAGTTACCTTTTTCTGGAAGTTCTATTGTGGCTGAATGTTTTTCTGCGATGGATATACATAATCTTGGGGGTTTGCGACATTTGTGCTTCTGTAGGACATGTTGGGGTTGGGGTTATAGTTTTTGTACTGCTTATGGTACTCCTGTTTACCCACATAGTTGACCTCTTCCAGCTGAAGATCCTCAGAACAGTCCTTAGGTTGTGTTTTCACATTTACAAACCTCTTTTGGGTTTGCAGAACTCGATCTAGCTTCTCATCCAAACCCTTGAGATCAATCTTGTAACTTGAATCACTGGGACCATTGTTCATGGGCAGAGTATGATATAAATCTCCACAATGGAGAGCATCACTCTGTGCTAGCTTCTCAATTGTAGCAATTGCATTTCTGAATTTGGCTGTCCGGGATGGTGAGTAGAATTCAGTCAGGAAAATCTTCTTGCAGTCTGCCCTAGTCAGAATTGAATCATGTGGCAAACTCTTCTACCAATTCGCAGCTTCTCCTTCCAAAGAGAAAGGGAATAGTCTGAGCTTGTAGGCGTCCTCACTGACACCGTTTATATGAACTGTACCACATACCCCATCAAAGTAGTCGAGATGCTCTAGTGGGTCGTTGGATTGTAGTCTATGGAATAGTCGAGCCCTGATCATGTTGAGGATACCTGGTCTGATCTCAAAATTCTTGGCTCCAACAGGTGGTGGCGAATTCCATTCCTAATATCATGCACCTCTGGCTCATTTGTCTCCCCAATATTTGGGGGATGTTGCACATTTGGTCCATGAACGGGTGGAGGTGGTGCGTTACGAACCTGAGGAATCGAATTCTCATCATGATTCACGTTCTAATTGTTGTTGTTATCTTGATTGTCAGCCATTTCTTCTTGTTGTTGATGATTAAGCTGATTCAACCGTTGTACTCTTCTTATGCTTATGTTCTGACGTTCAAGAGCAGAAACAACAAGTGAAAGACCAAACAACCATAATTAGGGTTTTAGTGATTGAGCTGCCTTTATATCGTAAGCCCAAAAATAACAAGTGAAAGACCAAACAACCATTATGACCGGTACCTTTGACCGTGTGCTCTCGCCGCATGAGATATGGAGAGTGTACCGGTCACCAGGTGTGACCGGTGCCTTGGCCGGTACGTGCCTTCAGGTAAGCTCTGTCCATTTAGACAGTTCACTAGACCTGACCGGTGTGGTGACCGGTATGTTTTCCCCGATGCTTATGTCCATTTGTAGACCGGTGCGGTCCATCCGTCGGGTCTTCATGCATTGCATTGGTGAAGGGCACCGGTCTAGTTGACCGGTATGTTTTCCTGGTTTTCGAGACTTGGCAGATTTGCTCCTTGATCACTCCTTTTGGTCCAATCCTTGCATGATTCCAATTCCGCTCCTGAAATGTCATATGTATGCAAAATGCAACCTAAGGGACCCTAAATGTGTCTAAAACTAATAAATCATGAATGAAAACCGATAAAATCACAACACATCACTAGTCTAATTTCAGGGGTCATAGTTACCTTACCCTAAATGATACTAGAGTGGCTATCATGCACATGGGCACAATATAAGTTTCAAATTCTATTACTATACATAATGTTTTACATGTTCCATTTTTAAGTTTAATTTTATCGATGTTAGTAGTTTACTTAAATCTGGAAAGTATTCCACACATTTTTATGATACTGTTTGTTCAATTCATGAGTCTACTTGGCGATTGACGATTGGTAAAGTTTTTTTGCTGCACAATCTCTACATTTTACAAGTTCCAAATAAACGGGTCTCTCTACAATTTGCTGGATCTTTGCAGACTGATCCATCTTCTGCGACAAGGTGATATGTGGCACTCACGCCTTACACATCCATCTTCTGCTAAATTACAGGTTTTATCTAGTCTTTTGTCTAAGTCATTGTCTCAGTATGCACTTGTTAGTCCATCGCAATGTCCTATATGTCCCTTAGCCAAACAATAAAGATTGTCATTTGAATCGAATAATCATTTTTCATCATGTCCTTTTGATTTAGTTCACCTTGATGTTTGGGTCCATTTTCTGTTGAATCAATAGAAGGTTATAGATACTTACTTACTATTGTTGATGATTATACTCGTGTAACATGGATCTATATGATGAATAATAAAAGTCAGGTTCTGAAACATTTTCCGGCCTTTCTAAAACATGTTGAAACTCAGTATAATGCTCGTATTAAAGCGATTAGAATGGATAATGCACCTGAACTGACTTTTACAGATAAAATTAAGACTCATGGTATGATTCATCAATTCTCATGTGCTTATACTCCACATCAGAATTATGTGGTAGAACATAAGCATCAACATCTATTAAATGTAGCTAGATCTCTGATGTTTCAATCTCATATACCTATTCAAAATTGGAGTGATTGTGTGTTGGTTGTTGTATTTTGATCGATAGATTGCCTTATGTTGTTTTACATAATCGCGGTCCATATGAATTGTTTTTAATAAGTTGTCGGACTATAACTTTCTTCTCACTTTTGGTTGCTAGTGCTATGTATCGACTCTTTCCAAAGATCGCAATAAGTTTAGACCTGGGGCTGATAAATGTGTTTTTCTAGAATATTATGTTGGCTTTAAGGGTTACAAAGTATTGAATATATATACTAGTGCTGTCTCGATTTCACGCAATGTCATATTCCATGAGACTGATATCCCTTTTGTTAATCGTTTACATAATGATTATGTTGAAATTTTTAAAGATCTCATTTTACCTTAGTTAGTTCCCATTTGTCTTGATGATCCATTGCCTGCGGTGTTACCTTCTACATTGCATGTTATCTCTGAATTGCCAGCTTCATCTGCTCATCATACGTCTCAGTCTACATCGCTTTCTAGTGCACCTTATAGTTCTTCTTCTATGCAGGATGCTCTTGTTACAGACACAGAGACGACTTCTTTACCTGATGCTCGACCTAAGAGAACAAGCAACCTCCCAGTTACCTCTCCAGTTATCATTGTGCCTTACTCCACAACACCTTCCCTCCACATGATCTTGCATCTCAATATCCAAACAGGAGCTGCCCTTCTTACCCTTCGAAATTGCTTCCTTCTACTATAACCACTCCATATCCCATCTCTAAAGTTCTCACATATTCCCATCTTTCCCTGCCTTACCAACATGTTACTCTCTCATATTCTCTTGAGACGAAACCAAGCTATGAATACTGAGCTTGCAACTATGGAGCTTAATAACACTTGGGATGTGGTTTCTATACCTCCCAATAAGAAAGCTATTGACTGTCGATGGGTCTATACTACTAAATATAATTCGGATGGTACTCTAGAAAGATATAAAGTTAGGATTGTTGTTAAAGGCTTTACGCAACAAGAGGGAAGCAATTATTTCGAAACATTTTCCCTTGTTGCTAAGTTGGAAAGTGTGAAACTAATTCTTAGTCTTGCAGCAATTAAGAAGTGGAGCTTGAACTAGATGGACGTGACCAATGCTTTTTTGCTTAATGAGCTGGACGAAGAAATCTACATGTCACTGCCACAAGGTTATACTTCTACCGAACCATTACCACCTAATCCAGTATGTCTTTTTCGAAAGTCTATTTATGGTTTGAAATAGGCTTCTCGCCAATGGTATAAGTGCTTTACTAAAGTACTTCTCTCGAATGGCTTTCATCAATCTCAGTTTGATAACACTTTGTTTGTTAAACTTTCTAGACATGAATTTATTGCGCTATTAGTATATGTTGATGATATAATGATAGCAAGTAATAGTGATAGTGCAGTGACCACTTTAAAAGCCCTTCTGTCTAACTCTTTTAAGATTAAATACCTTGGTCATCTTTGTTTTTTCTTGGGATTGAAAATAGCTCGGTCTGCTACAGGTATTTATATGTCGCAAAGAATATATTGTCTGGATTTATTAACTGAAATTGGTCTTTTAGGTTGTAAGCCCCAAACTGTTCGTCTGGATCCTAAGATCGTTCTCAACAAAGCCACCAAGAATCTTCTTCCTGATCCCAAACCATATAAAGAGATTGTGGACCATCTGCTGTACCTCAGTTTAACTCGTCCTAATATAACCTTCTCTATTAATCGCCTTAGTCAATTCTTGTCTTGTCCTACTGATGTTCATATGCAGTCTATTTATTAGGTTTTGAAATATCTAAAGGGCAATCCTGGACACAGTTTATTTTACTCTGCTTCTGTAAAAAAATTTCTTAACGGTTTTGCAGATGCAGATTGGGCTACATGTCCGAATACTAGACGATCAGTGACTAGTGTTTGCGTATTCCTTGCCAACTCTCTTATAACTTGGAAATCGAAGAAACAAGTCACTGTGAGCCGCAGTAATACAAAGGCAGAATATAGGGCTATGGCGTTAACAACTGATGAAATGCTTTGGCTAGATAAATTGCTAATTGATTTACATGTGCAGGTACATTATAAGGCCAAACTTTTCTGTGATAGCAGGTCAGCTATGCACATTGCTCAGAATCTGGTGTTTCACGAGGGGACAAGCATGTGAAAATTGATTATCATACTACAAATGACCAAGTCAAGAAAGGATTCTTACAAATACATCATGTAGCTTTGGGCAATCAATTAGCCACGACCGTTTCATTTTCTTCTTAGTCGTATGCCTATATTAAATCGTTTTCAACCCAAAGATGCTCCACCAAAGACTTAAATGGAGTGTATTAGTATTCTCATATCAGCACAATTAGTTATTAATATGTTCATTAATAATGTATTATTTCAGCTCACGATATAAAACATTGTATCATTCAGTTTATAATTAAATGAATAAGAATTTGTTAATAAAATTTCAATAGCAAGCAATGGAATTAAGAGGCAATAAAAACTTTAAGTAATTTGGTTCGCCCTTGTTTTTTAAAACTAGAACAATTCAAATTTTCGAAGAAGAGAAGTAAATATTTTTAGAAACAATTGAAATTTGGATTTGATACATAACATTAGTTACCAAACAGACAGAGTCGGTCTTGAGAATTTAGAAACCTCAAGCAAAATAAATTTTTGGACCCTCCATATATATTTTTTAAAAAAATCAAAATTTTTAAAAATAATCAAATTCATATTATTTTTTTCCACTAAACTATCTATAATCAATATATCAAATATATTTTATTAAAAAAAATTATCATAACCAATAAATCAAACACAATTTTATGATAAAATATTCCCTAAAATATGTAAATAATGTTAAGCCCCAAGCAAATACAGATAACCATAAAATTAACGACAGATAACCATAAAATTAACGGTAATGGTTAGTTCACCTTTATTATACACTAAAATCAGAGCTATGATATGGAGTGTATAACTAACTAACAAAGAAGAGAAATCTTATGCCGACTCGACAAATTCCTACAAATGATAACATCATCGAATAACTGGTTTGCTTTCTTTCGACATCTCTAAACATTCATAGAATATGGTGCTCTTTTTCTCTTTGCTCTTTCATGTATACTTTCATGTATACCTCACGTATCGCCAAATATAAGACGGATAAATTAGTTTGGCTATAGCGCAATTATTTGGAATTTACATTAATAATTAATGTTTTTCGGTTACTTGAACCATTTTAATTTTTATAATACTATTTCAGAGTTATTTTACAAATGTAACTATAAAATCATATCTATAGTATTATTTCAGAATCACTTTTAAGAATATAACCTTTAAATTATAAAAATATTACATGATATACCATTGTAAAAAAATAATTTAAAGAAAAAATAAAAAAATTACATTAAGGATAAAATTGAAATCTATGTAATTTTCATTAAGGGTAAAACTAGAAATATATTTATAAAATTTTAATTAAAAAATAAATATTTTCTCATAATATATTATTCAAAAAACAAATTTTAATATAATTATAATTTTAAAAACGAATTTTATTAAAAAAAAAAATTAAAATCATTATTTTAATATTTGATTTATCCTTATCAACAAAATACCTAATTTACCACTCTTTTTAAATTTCACAATATTCAATTTAAATTTTTTCTAATATATAGTATAATTACAATAATTTAAATATAATTTTTAGCATATAATAATTATGTTCTATATGTTGGAACTTATTTTAACAGAACATATGTTAAAATTGAAGTTTAAAATGAATGAGAAATATGAGGTTAAAGAGTGATGGGTATGACACAAAGTTTGGGCTTGTGGCCCATTAATTGAATAAGGCCCATTATTAAACTAGGCCCATTAATCAAATATATGCGTCTTTTCTTTTCGAACAGATGCGTCTCTTCGGTTGAATAGATGCGTCATTTCGGTTGAACTGATGCGTCTCTTCAGTTCATGCCTCCTAACTCACCTCTCTTTGTTGGCTATAAAAGCCAAGGCCTCTGGGTCATTTTTTCTCAACGGTTTTTAAAACCAAAAACACTCACAATAAAAACCCCTCTTCCGTGTCTCGAGAGTTTACGTAGAACTAACGTTCGTTAGGCTTCAATATCGAGTGTTGCGTATTGAAGAAGTTACGGTTGTATCCTGGGATTCTTAAATCGATCGACTCCGTCACACTACGGCGATTTAAAGAATTAAGGAAAGTGATTTATCACGACTCCGTAATCCGAAGAAGTAAGTTCGTTTATTGATATACTTTCTTCTTAATCCAATCTTTTCCANTTCGTTTATTGATATACTTTCTTCTTAATCTAATCTTTTCCTCAATCCTATAACTCACGGTCCTACATCTTAATTCTTTAAATCCGTTTCTCGCTTACGCGTGATATCGGATTGAGATTAACGATTGAATAATCATTAACGTAGTTTGCGATTCGGTTTTCCGTCTCCACAAATCGTTTGTGTAAATACGTTTTCTTTTCAAACGTTTAAAACGTTCTTTATAATTTC
>OVAO01003671.1:0-10997 GCA_900406285.1 Biscutella auriculata | reverse complement strand
AGCTTACGAGTAAAAGCCAAACCAGATAAGAACGAACATCGAAGACAATGTGTTTGGTAAGAATTTATGGAGCGATTGAGAACGGAACGCAAACCAGAAAGCGTGGAAGAAGAACAAAGCAGTCAGTCGGGTTGTGCTGTTCGTAAATCCTTTTTTCATTTTATTTAAATAAATAGTTCCAAGCGACATATAAAAGAAAAAAAAAACTTTCAAGCTACGGCTAGGTTAAATTACATAACTAAATACTAATTCATCGAATCGAAATTCATACAATCGAATTTGAACTATTTTTTTTTGTAAAATTAGGATAGATATTAATATTCTATAAATTAAACTTTTTAAATCAAATTCAAATATCATAAAACTGAATGATTTAATCTATTAAAATTTATATATTATGATTAGATATATAGTCAAATATTTTAAGTATATTTTAAATCTACTATATCAATTAAAATAAATTATTTATATTACTTTAACACAATTATTTTATATAAATCAAATCAAATCAAATTTGAAATTTAGTTAATATAGAATTTATCTCCGATAAGATATATATTCTTCTGAAAAACCAAAAAATAAAATCTGAATAAATCGAATCAATATAAAATTTATTCCCGAATGAACTTATTTTTACAAAACAGAAAACTAAATTTCGAAAAATCTGAATCAAACCGATTAACCGATCATTCACCCTATTCCAAACAATGCAATATAAGTTACTGTTTTTGAATTTTATAACAACTAGATTTTTGACCCGCATTATATGCGAGATTTTATAATAGAAAATATAATGATAAATTTAAGAAATATAATATAATTTGTATATATTATCTTATCAAATATTTGTTATTTATAAGAAAAACAGAAATAACAATATAATATCGATTAATATATATATATATATAATGTATTTTTAATATATTTAATATTATTTTATTTATGAATCATATATAATTGTGAGTATAAAGTTTTATTAAATGACATAAGCCCAATTTTTTCTAGTTCACATGCAAACTCATTAATATTTAATTTGTAATTCATTGATGATACATATAATGATTTATAAATATATTCATAATATTAAATCCCAAAAAAAAATTTCAAACCTACACCAACAAATAATATATCCAAGATTAATATTTAAATATTATTATTAATCAAAATAATTATTTAAATTATTTGTTCCTATCCATATTAAATATTAAATAACTATCTATCGATAATTATTATAAAAATCTTTTCAAACCTACACCAACAAAATAATATATCCTAGATCAATATTTAAATACTATTATTAATCAAATAATTATTTAATTATTTGTTTTTATTTATATTAAATATTTAAATAGCTATCTTTCAATAGTTTTATTAATTTATATTTAATTTTTTTATATTTTAGATTCAATAAATATATATCCCTAAAAAGGTGAAATATGAGATATATGGTTGTAATAATATTACGAATCACACGTGATATATTAAAATCATTTATAATAATATTTTTTAATAATATGTATAGTGACATATTATGTAAATTACACGTGGAGGTAATGTTATTTTATAAAAATGTTTCTGAATTAATATATATGGGATATTTTATTTTTTTAATATTAAATAGACTTTAGCGGTTATATGTACGTGATCTGTTTTCAAATTTAAATTTCATGATATTTTATATTTTAAAACTTTAGTTTTGTAATATTTTAATTTTGAATGTGTAATATTTTAAAAGTATTAATAAAAAGATATAAATGTTATTTAGTTTTAAAATATTATATTTTATATGAATTTTGGTATTATTCAATTTTTATAATAATTATATGTTAAGTTTAAACTATAGTTTTATATGTGGATAAAATCTTTAAATAGTCTACAATATGATAGTTACCTTGTCATCAGCTAAAACTACTAATTTCCAATCGAATTTGTTTTTTTTTTTTCTTTTTTTTGTCAACCTGATCGGATTTGATAGAATACATAAGTAAAGAGACTTCTCTTGATAGGTTCACGCAATAGTCATCGCTCTCTCGAAAGTGTAATTTCGTTCGCGACTCTTCTACCCTCACCGGAGTTATTCTCTTCGATTTTGAATCGATCAATTTCTCCAGCTCTCAGGCTGGTTTTTCATAATCTTTTCTACTCTTCTTCTCAATTTCATCTTCGTTCTCGTTATTTCGACTTTTGATCTCTAGAAAACTTTTCAAGACCTCTCAATTGGTGAAGACAAGGATCCATGGGTGATAATACAAATGCAATCCAAGCGTTTGAAAGGGATCACAAGCTCTGCCTTGTCGTCAGCGCACTCCATCCTTCACAGAACTCTACGGGATTGAAAAATACGATGTCTCGCGCCTGGCAGTTGGATGGCAAGGTTGAAGCACAAATCAATGATGACGGAACAGTCAATTTTTTCTCCAATCAGATCATCACCTCCTCACAGTCTTAGAGCATCAACCTTACAACTTCAAGGGGTGGATGATAGTGATGGACAATGGATACATCGCAGTAATCCTCTATTTATATCTCGAATCCCGTTCTGGGTTTTAATTGAGGATCCGCCCGATGTCTTCCGGAGACATAATCGTGAAGAGTTATTGGCTCTAAGATTGGGATTGTAGATGAGGTCCTTATAGTTCAGCTAATTATAGCAAAGCCTGTGGAAGTTTGGGTGAAGCTCAGGTTTGATGTCATTCAAGAACTTACTTTCAAGCGTCGTTTTGATCTCACAGGAAAGGGAGATTTTCACATGCTCTCATTCAAGTACCAAGGTCTCAGAAAGTTTTGTTCCATCTGTGGGAGTTTAAGACATGGGGCGGAAGAATGCTCCCTTAATCCGAAAAATCAAGTGGGGGAAACAGGGGAGTCTAGCAATCCCCAAGGCGCAACAATGAAAATTGGGGAGATGGTTCCTGGAGAGTCCTCGGCTGAACCTCTCCTCCTACGACCTCAGTTGACTCTTTCGGATACTATCCCTTCCGCGATAACTGATGTAGTCGTTCCACACACTGTAGTATCTCCTACTTCTCCAGCTGCTAATGTCGAGATGACTGAGGTGAATGAGCAAGAGCCAATTCTAGAGAGAGGGTCCAAACGAAAGTATATAGAGATTAGACAGAGGGTACCGGGTTCGACTTCAACTCAGAAGAAGGTTTCCAAGCAATCTCAAACAATAAGTGATGAAAACCAAATCTCCAAGGAATCAACAGGGTTGGTGGTCCCTTATAAACCACCAAGTCAGCCATGATCCTCCTGCATTGAAATTGTCAGGGTTTAAGGAATACCCTGACAATTCGTCAGCTCAGGGAAATCGTGCGAAACTACAACCCTGAGATCATATTCCTCGTTGAAACTAAGAATGAGGATCATTATGTAGATACTGTTTGTAAATTACTCGGTTATAACTCTCACTTTTTGGTGTCTCCAGTTGGGTTAAGCGGAGGGTTGACTGTTTTTTGGAGAGAGTCTCTACTATCTTTATCTATAGGTTGCTCTTCTCATAATATAATCGACGTGGTTGTAAATAGTGCTCCCTCTACTTTTGTTGTAACATATGTGTATGGTCCACCAGTAAAAGGAACCAGGGATCTGTTTTGGTATTCCCTAGCCACTGACTTATTCCTCTAACATGCCAAGAGTTATGTTAGGAGATTTGAATGAGATTAGATTTGCCTACGAAAAAGATGGCGGCCCTACAAGATCTCTGCCTTCCCTTACAACCTTTAATAACTTTTGTATGTCCACAGGTCTTCACGAGATTAGCACATTGGGAGGCTTTCACACTTGGAAAGGAAGGAGATTCGATTATACGATCAAATCTAAGATTGATCGAGTCTTAGCTAATTCTCTTTGGTTTGATCTTTTCCCTTGTGCTACAACTAGGTTGCTTGACTGGAGGGGATCAGATCATAAGCCACTGCTTCTGAATATGGGTGGATGACCCAAAAAGTCTAAGCCGCACTTCCGTTATCAGACTCGGTGGAAAGGTAATAAAGATATCGAGGAAATCATCTCCTCTCAATTACAGTCCCACCACGACATTGTAACTACAGAGAATCTCCACCAAAACCTTCTCAGTACGGGTTCCAAACTCAATGCCTGGCTCTCTAACCATCATCCTTCTTTTGTAAAGGACATCCAAGCTATAAAACATGCTCTCAAGAATGCAACCGAAGCAGAAAACTAGGATACTACTCTAATTGGAGACCTTAAGCAAAAGTTGTATCCATCTTACAAGGAAGAAAAGAATCACTAGAGGGCAAAGAGCCGTGTACTTTGGCTTAAAGAAGGAGACACAAATTCGGCTTATATCCATGCTAGAATGAGGCAAATACGCATTCGGAATAGAATTTCCTTCCTCAAAGATGATTCTGGTCAATGTCATACGGATGCTTCAGGTATTGCAAATGAAGCTATTTCTTATTTCAAGCACACATATCTGTCCTAGGGAAGGATTGCAGAGAGTTCGATCCTGGACAATATGACACCACGAGTTACCTTACAAATGAACGATGCACTTGTCTCTCCTGTGACAGATGAGGAAATAAAAAGGGCAGTATTCGATATGCACCCGGAGAAGTCTCCCGGACCTGATGGCCTTACACCGGGTTTCTACGAGCATCATTGGGATAGAATCAAGTCAGGTTTGTGCTCCATGGTTAGGCATTTTTTCCGGACTTCTTATCTGCATAAACCTATGAACTTGACCCATATCACACTTATTCCTAAGATAAAGAACCCACATCAGATGAAAGATTTTTGCCCTATTAGTCTGTATAACGTGTCTTATAAGATCTTTTCCAAGATTTTAGCTAACAGGCTGAAGATATGTTTGTCTCAGATTATATCTGATTCTTAGTCTGCATTTGTACCAGGTTGGCAAATAACAGACAACGTTTTAATAGCTCATGAAGCTATGCATGCCCTGCACATCGATAACTAAAACTCATTTTTTCAGCCTTATCTTGGATATTGGGAAAACTTTTGATAAGCTAGAATGGCATTTTATTGATTTTATGATGGAAAAGTTAGGATTCTGTGAAAAGTGGAGGGGTTGGATTAGAGCTTGTCTTAAATCTGCGACTTACTCAGTACTTTTGAATGGAAATGTTGTAGGTCGCATTAACCCTTCTAGAGGCATCATAAAAGGTGATCCTCTTTCACCTTACTTGTATATTTTATGCACAGAATGGCTCTTCAGTATCCTCAATCATTACCAACAGGGTTATTAAATATGTAAAAAGGCTTCATCTTTGACCCATGTTTTGTTCGTAGACGACTCTCTTTTGTTCTGCAAAGCTGATGCTCAAGTTTGCTAGAATCTAAAGGAGGCTCTTACGATGTATGGAGAGCTATCAGGTCAATTCTCAAACCCTCAGAAATGTTCTATCTTCTTTAGCAGAGGTACCCCACAGAACCTTCAGTTATCTATTCGGAATATCCTCGGGGTAAATCGTATTGAAGGCTTTGGTAAATACTTAGGCTTACCTGAGCTAATAAATCGTAATAGAAGGAGTAGTTTTTCATACTTGATTCAGAAATTGAAGGATAGAACCTCTTCTTGGGAAAATAGGTTTATGTCGCTAGTAGGAAGAGAGACATTAATCAAATCAGTTTTGATGGCCTTTCCTGCATATACCATGAGTTGTTTTTTGTTGCCTAAGAAAGTAACGGATGAGCTAACTAGTCTCATTAGACGATTTTGGTGGAATGGTAAAACCTTTGGGAAAGGAATCAATTGGGTCTCTTGGCATAAAATGTCTAAGCTAAAGATGTAGGGTGGACTAGGCTTTAGAGATTTTCGATGTTATAATATTGCACTTTTGGGGAAGTAGGCTTGGAGAGTCCTAACTAATCCTTCTACTTTGTTAGCTCGAATATACAAAGCTAAGTATTTTCATAAATCAAATTTTCTCCAGGCTAACGTTGGATGCCGCCCAAGCTATGCGTGGCGAAGTTTGATAGAAGGTAGAAATTGGCTTAAGGGCAATATCAGATGGACCGTGGGAAGTGTGAAAGAAATAAATGTCTGGGAAGATAACTGCTACCTCAGCCAGGGGGACGATTTAAGCCGGCCGCCGATGGACCTGGTAAAAATGTCTTTCCCAAGCTTACAGTTTCTCAACTAAAGCTCCAACCTATTGGTTTGTGGAATGAGTCACTGATTCAGTATCTAATTTCTCCTATTGATGCCTCCTGTATTATGACTCTGAGAATTTCAAACCCCCAACTTGATGATTTCCCATCTTGGATAGGTACAAGAGTGGGTAATTACACTGTCAAAAGTGGTTATGCAGTTTTTCATGAGCGGACAGTGCAACAAAGTGATGATTCTGAAACTCCTACCCAACCCCCTACCAAGACGCTTTCCAAGAAGGTATTTCACTACCTATGGAATTTGAAAACTCCACCCAAAATCCGGTTTTTATTTGGAGAGTATTACATAACGCCATCTCTACAATGACTAATCTTAGAAAAAGATCTTTCAAAATCACTTATGGTTGCTATAGATGTGACAGTAGTGAGGAATCTACTATCCATTGCTTGTTTCACTGTCCTGTATCCAAAGAAACTTGGGAGATGGCTCCACTGGCTTTACCAGTTAATTTTCACCAAACAGATAACATCCATGACATGTTTGAAGCTTTCATCGATCTGCATCAAGGCCATCAAGATTATCAGCTTTTTCCATTTCTTTTTTATGGCAAATCTGGAAGTCCCGAAATAGTCTAATCTATGAGGGGTAGAGATGGAGTATTCCTAACATTATTAGTAAATCAATTGTAGATCATTAGGCTTGGATAAATAGTCAAGCCATTCAGGATACCAGCGACAATCTCCTGAGTGCAAACTTACCCCAGCGAGACACAAATCCATCGGGTAGCAAATACAAATGTTTCATTGATGGATCATGAGATGCTCAGTCTTGCAACGGTGGTTTTGCGTGGATATTATACGAAGATAACAGAGAAATAATTTTGAGTAGAGGTCGACTGGCTGCAACTGCCTCAGTGGCTGAAACTGAAGTCGCGGCAATGTTACAGGTTGTCCAGCATATCTCTTCTTTAAATTATGACCATGTTATCTTTTTTACAGATGCAAAGCAGATCCAGGAATTCGTTGAAAATAAGAGCAAAAGCAATCATATGGCTCTCCAACATCACCCTCTCAAGCATATCATTGCCCATATTCAGACTCTGGTAGCCAACTTCAATCACTCGATTATATACATAAGCAGAGCTTTTAATGGAGAGGCAGATCTCAGAGCCAAAGATGCAAGACTTCAAGCGCTTCCGATTACAATTTCCTGTAAACCTCCTTAACTTTTGGGCTTCAATTGATGTACGATATCCAAATGTAATAACTTCACTGTGCTGTAATCTTCTAATCGATGAATGAAATCAGTTTTTTTTTCAAAAAAAAAAACACAAGTAAAGGAACTTGAATATGTCATGTCATTTTGAAGGGTTTTATGTAGCGACGAGAAGATATGGATAAAAAAGCAGTCATAGTAGCAATTAAATGTAAATTTCTTTACTAGTTGGTTGATGTTGTTTTTCGTGATAAAAGTTAAGGTAAGTTGTATTTTATAGTTATTGATTTTATTATTCGTGATGTTATATCTATAACAGTAGTAGGATTTTATACATATTATGTATGGGATGATATAGTTTTTTTGGTATAAAATTTGTAAATTTATAAAAAAATTGATATTTTAATTTTAAATATGTGATACCTAATAAATATTAATAACCAAATTTTTGTAATGTTATATAATTTTATAATATTGTATTTTGTTTAGAGTAATAATATTATTTAATCATATAGTTGTTTAATTTCTAATAACTACATATTGAATTCGGTTCATGAATTTATTTGTAAGTCAACCCGTTGGATTATTAAATTCTCTTCAAATTTTTATAGACTATTTAATTTTTTTCCTTTCATTTTTTATACTCACATAAGATGTAATATTGTACAATTTTATATTTATTTTATAAAATACACTTCTAAATAATATTATAGAGATTATTTATAAGCAAAAAACATCATAGATTATATTAAGGATATTATTTATATTAAAAATTATTATGGATATCAAGATAAATTAGATTTATTTATATATTTTTATTAGATTTATTTTGAAAAACTTTTGTATAAAATATTTGTAATTTATCTTTCTAAAAATTTAAATATATTTACTTTGAGAAAATATTGAATTCTCAATTAAATATTATATCTATATTCTTGGTTTTACCCTTAATAAATAAAGTAACTTGCTTTAAGCTAACTTGATTTAACTTAAACAATAAAACAATACAAAACACTTACCGCGAGTCGTCAGAAGATCGGACATATGCATAGCCACTAACCCAACTAAGTAACAGAATCAACCACACTTTGATACCAAACGATCGGGTAATGACTAAACCAAACGATTGGACAACATACAATACCACGATTCAACCATCATTTCAGTCCATAACACGACACACATGCCCAAAACAGACTACGCAAGCCTTCAGAACAGACCACACATGCCTTTAGAGCAGACCACATAGGTCATCAGACTTTGGCTAGCCATAAAGGCACAAACAGCCACAAAGGCCCAAACAACGACAAAGGCCCATAACGACCACTTATGTCTCAAAGAGCCAGAAAGGCCACTTCGGTCAAGCCATAACACTCACACAGTACACTACCCTTGACCGGATCAGAACACACACATCATATCAAGCCTACATCGGTCAAGTATGAACCCACTAAGTAAACAGACCGAATCGGATCACATCCCGATCTTTGAACACTCAATCCCGAAGAAGTAGATCGACTTGTTTCACCGGGATCCAGACCGGGCCGTTATTCGCAAGACTTATACCTGTCTCTTTTCACCGATATCCAGACCGGTACACAATTCACCAAAGTTAGACCGGCCAAGACATTTTCTCCCCTCTGATCCATCTCACCCGAGGCTCATACCGGGTTGCAGACCGGTCAACCACTGACTGGTCCAGAGCAGACGTCCAGCCAGACCAACCAAGCCATCTAGACCCGGACCGGTCTAGCTGACCGGTCCACTTACGCCAACGAGACTAAATAATAGGGTTTTGGAACTTGTGTGAGAGAGTATAAATACTCTCTTTTGAACTATTTCTCCATATCTTTTATCTTGTTCTTAATCTTAGGTTTTGCTTGTTTTTTCCATATTCTCTTGAACATTGTTGAGAATCTTGGAACTATTGTAAGGACTTTGGTTATCTATTGCATTTTCTTTCTCTCCATCTTTGATTGTTAATCATGGTTAAACAAATTTCTCCCTTGAGATTTTGTGCTAAACTCATGAGTGAGTAGTCATTATCTAGGTGATTAGCTTGGTAGATTAGGGTGATTAGGTCTTAGATTATGTTGTTTAGGGCTTAGTTTTCAATTATCTTCATGTATTTGGTGAGTTTAAGGCTTGATTAAGAATAGCTAACTTAATCTTGATAATAGGTGTTTTATGCCCGGAAGGTGTTCGATAAAATGCTTGAAAGTAGGAGAACCAATATATGTGCTAAGTGAGGCCTAACCAAGTGATTGTGCTAGGGTTGTTTAGTAGTTGTATAAGCTAGAGTTTATTGCTCATTAATTGTGTGTTTAGTCAAAGAATTGTTCAAATTCATAATTAGTGAATGAGTTTTCACCAAGGGATTGAGTTAATCTTCTTTAGGTAGATCTTAGACTAAGGATTAACATTTTGATGATAGAAATAAGTATCCTAGTTATAATCATAATCACCCGAATCAATTACCATAGCTAATTGCTTAGTTCTCCCTTTATATCTTCTTAATCGTAATTGTTGACTTTTGATTGAATTGAGTTGACTTCCTTGTTTTAACGCTATTTTGCTTATGTTTCCTTTAGATCTTGTTAAATGACAAACAATCATCTATAATTACCTAGATTTAGTGATCTCGCTATAGATTTAATGCGTAATCAACTCCGACATTGATTCGATAAAACCCCGAATCCATAACCCATTATACCACATTAATAACTCAAGAATTTAGTCTCTCGTTAGTCTTATTTATCAGAGATTATTTTTCTCGAGCAGTTTTTTCAACTGAAAATGCCCATGTAATCATGCCGAAGGAATCATTCTTGATTACCCACTAGTTAGTAGTTACCCCCATAGTGAAATCAAAAGTACTCTATTTTGTTTTTGTTAACACATGATCCTTTTATTTTTCAAATGAACTTGGGAAAAATTTGAATGGTCTGTTAGAATATAATCTGCTCTATTTGTTCAGATCGGTAGTGTTTTGAGTGATATAGGTTACAACTGATCCAATTATAAAACATTAACTCATATATTTTTATTAGTAACAACTCAGCATGTTAACTTGTTTGTAAATCTCTTTGACAATGTCATCGGATTCCAATTTATCACAGTTTTGAGATATTTCAGAGTATGTGGAACCTGTGAAGAACTGAAACAAGTAAGACATTTTTCAACAAGAGATCAATAGGTACTTGCACCAGTGATCTAAAGAAGCATACCAGAGTGGGTCGTCTAAAGTGCCGGATCCACTTTTTGCCAGTCTTGTTGACCTAAATCTTTTGTTTGTCTAACGATTTATATGGTATAGAAGAAGCCGCCTATCATGTAGAATGGGACTATGTCCAAGTATAAGCAGATTGGATTAGAGGTTAAAGGTTTTGTGTTACTGATAAAATATTTCAGGTCTGAGCCAAAAAAAATACCAATTCAGAAAAAAGATAATATTTCCCTACTTTGAAAGGTTCAATGATAAAATACATTAAAAAAAAGACCGAAGCTCAAAAATTAAATAAAACCTATCTCTACCCTTGCACAACGCAATAATAATATCTGACTTACGTCTAGAGCTCGTCGTGGGACTCGTCGTCCTCGTCTGTGGCAGCTGATTCAGCGCCAGGTCCCCCACCAGATTTCTGGTAAACCGCAGTAATGATTGGATTACAGACAGCTTCAACCT
>OVAO01003670.1:0-10999 GCA_900406285.1 Biscutella auriculata | reverse complement strand
ACGCTCCAAGGGACTTTGGATTCTTTCCAAAACTCAATTCATGGCGACATGAGGAACCTGCACATTGAGATTCTCAGACAGTTCCACACGCACGAGGTGTGTAGTGTTTGGTCTTATTCTAATCTCATACGTGCTTTTTTTAAGATTTACTTAGAGAAATGTTTTGTTATATAAAGATGGAGATGTCGAAGGTGTTAACCTCGGTTTTGGAGAACCAAGCGGAGCAAATGAAAGAGTTAAAGTCATTGCGGGAAGAGAATCAACAACTCCGTCAAAGGCTTTAGAGGATACTTTATGAGTGAGTCTCCTATGATTGAATTCGTTTTGGTTTTGGTAGAGCCCTATGCTTTTCTGTTTAGGATTCCAACTTTGCAAACAATATTTTTTTGGGAGTGTTAAATATTGCTGTTTGAACTTGAAAAAGAAAACAATTGATTTGGTAATACTTGATAAAGTAAGATCGAAGTAATACGGAATAAGATTTGATAGTAAAAGGGCCCCATCATCTGCTACACCGTGGGACCACGGTGGTTGGTGGCTTCCGTGATTCAGTGTGGTGTATTCAGAATTTAACACGTGTTTGTTTCTCTTCATTTTCTGATTAATCTTAGTACATCGCCCACAAGATGCAACGAACCAGTTACAAGAACCTGCACATACACACCATACAATCCATCCCTGAGCCATTTTTTGATGATAAAGGATGTTCAATCCAAATAAACCACACCCATCGAATCAACAACTTCAAATTTTGTTTAAATGGATATCCGAAAATTCCTTTTGGGGGGTTTGCGTTATACCTGGAAACGAGTGGCTGAGCCAGTCTCATGTACACTATCCCTTAGCCATTTTATTGCCATGGGCAGTGAAGTAAACACCTCACTCTTCCCACTGCTTTCACCATCATTTCCCTTGTCTTCTTCTCCTTCTGCGTTCCCAATAATCCAAAAGATGACTCAGTTCAGATATGGATGGAGACTGATGGTTGCGTTATCACAAAGATTTAGGACTATCAGACTTTTCTTTTATTTTATTTTTAACTAACCTCTTTCTTTCTGGACGATGCTTTCCCACACTTTCTGGAGTGTGTACTGCCATGACAAGTCAACCTCTGGATCGTTCTCTGGTAAATCAGCCGCTGTACCAACCTTGTGATACACCGACATGTTTGGTACAAACAATGCTTTCTTGAAATGGATACCTACATCAACCATCATTCATCGTTCTCTTATTATCCGTTTTTAAACTCGGCCAAGTTTATTTGTTTCAACATTTATTCGTTTGAATATTTCTCCATTTCACAAAAGTTTGTTTCCTCATGGAGAATGTGGTTACACACCAAGACACAAGGCTCAAGAACATACCATAGTTTGCGCATGTATTCCTTAGATGTGGAAGCAGCAGATTTGGGTCCCGAACTGACATGCAATTGAACAGCAATATCTGCAAAACAGCCAAATGCTCTTCTTCAGATATTTCCCAAGCGCAGAGAAAAAACAGGTATAGGCATTTAGGAAGGATATCCTTAACCCTATCCTTTTCCAGTGGGTTTCTCATATATTTATGAATCCAAGATAGAATAAGAAACCCTGAACCTTACCTGCTGGCAGGTTTCACCACACCGTTTATCATGAGAGGATGGTCCTGCAGAGCCATTAACCAGATTATTTGAATTCTCTGACTTGTTGTCTCCCTTGACCGTAGACGAAAACCATTTGGCGCATGCTTCCATGCTTTCTGGACTGTGAGCTCCATCCAGATAAAATACTAGATCTCCTGAAGTCCGAGACTCAATAAACTGATCAGGGACTACCTGTGCTCGTCCCTGCAAACTCGCTGTAGCTAACCCTTTGATGAATTTCTCCGGCAAAATACTCTAATCAAAAAAAGAATGTGGAAAAGAGATGAGATTCAGAGGCAAGAAATGATTGAGGTCCATAGGGTGAAAGGGATTTAGATACAAACATAAAAGTAAAGAAAGACGAGAAAGAGCAGTTTACCATCTGAGTCAGGCTCGGAACTTCAAGTTTACCAATTTTCTGAAGCCAGGTAGAGGCAAGTGAAACTGCTAAACGAGCATTGAGGTATTGGTGTTCCCCATCAAGCGCAAGTTTTTGACCACTTAACTGCCTTGTGGTTAGTGGTTGCACCACTTCGAGATTCACCTGTCAATACGATGTTAAAGCCTAGTAAAGCACCTACTATAATTTCACAATCTAATGCACCTATTTCTGGAGACGTTTATTTCTTAATTTCACCATAAAATGAAAAGTGCACCGAAGATATTACATAAACAGAAAACCAATGAGGCAGACATAACCATAGGGTCATGAATTACAATTGAGCGTACATGTAATTTGGAAGCTTTTTCTTCAAGGACGCACATTGCTTCATCAGGTTGGGGCACAGTGAAAGCTGGAACTCCAGGCTGAAATATGGAAAAAAAAGATGAGGCAACTATGGAGAGTATAACTAACTTAAAAAACAGAGGATTGACCGATCTTAAATTCAGATAGACAAGCGTTATAGCCACCTTGAAAATTCCAGCCTTCTCACCAGCAATTTTGCCAAGTGTGTCACCTGTGATGCATCACACAGAGATAAAACAAATCGTGATATAATATCAAACAAAAGAAATGCAACTCAAAATTAGTTTTTCCCATTTTTGAAAGCATATCCTCGTCATTTAAAATTTAAAGCTGAAAAAACAAGAGATATAGGACAATGATAACGATTTCATAGCAGCATTAGCATGGCTTGCATGAGAAGATTCAGTTACCAACCTAGAATTTCCATGTGGTCATATCCAAGCGAAGAAATACCACATACCACTGGTTTCTGAACCTGAAACATGTCAAGCGTGAATCTCATGAGAACCTATCTATACACAAGAAAAGACTACTTGCAACAATCTTTGAAAGTAATNATACCACATACCACTGGTTTCTGAACCTGAAACATGTCAAGCGTGAATCTCATGAGAATGTTATCCATGTCTCATAATTTGGTGACAGTAGTCTATTGAGGATGTTATGATAGGCTTTAGTGTTTGATCTAGAGTTTTCATTTAACAGTATCCCCTGAGCCAATAAAAGGAAGGGAAAACAACCAGAAATTTTGTCAGATTTCACGTTTCCTCTA
Organism: Biscutella auriculata; assembly: GCA_900406285.1. Classification (NCBI taxonomy): domain Eukaryota; kingdom Viridiplantae; phylum Streptophyta; class Magnoliopsida; order Brassicales; family Brassicaceae; genus Biscutella; species Biscutella auriculata. Next base: position 7,858 of record OVAO01003670.1, on the reverse strand, counting down.
TCTTAATGAACCCTAACCTGGGTTGTTAGATAAAGGGATTCCTATTTGGAAACGAGACAATTTCAGCCGAGGAAAAAGGTCAAACATACCGCATTAGTGGCATCAAACTTCCCACCTAATCCTACCTCCAATATAGCAGCATCTACCTGCATAAAGAAGCAAAGAGCACCATCCCTTATATCAATAAAGCGAAAAGTCCACAGCTGTCATATAACTGGGCAAGAAAAATATTCAATAACGATAAAGATTGCCATCAAACCTCTTCTGCAGCAAATATTTTAAACGCTAGCAACGCAAGGAAGCGGAAATATGTCGGCATTGGTATCTCCTCGTTAGTTCTCTCCTACAAATGAAATGGTCAGCATCCTTGTAATTTGAGTAAAAAACTAAAGCAAGTTTCATAATCAATTGCAACTACGCACACCATTGAAAGTTCCTATAATGGAGTTCTCAGACTGCAGCACCATAAATGATTTCAACAAAATATAGGAAGTGACACTATACATGTGCTCTACCGCATCGCTACCCTAATGAAAATCTAGGTTGATGCCTGATTAAGTCGGGTAGAGAAAACTTAGTTCAGCAGTACATAAATAATCCAATATCTCTATGTATCACAACTTCAGTACTGTAAACCCAGTTTTGAGCTAATGTAGAAACGACAAAAGTGTTTGGGGGCAAAGGGTAATCTAATCGTCTCACATTTTCCAGTGGTTTTCTTGTTCTTGTTAATCAAAAAGTATATAAAAAAAGCCATGGAGAATGTGAGACGAGTAGAGTACCTTTAGATACCGAACACTTTTGTCTTTTTATGCTAGCTAAAAACCCAAAATACAGCAGAGAGTCCAAATTACTGAATCTTTCTTTTTTTGCGGACATACCTTAAGTCTGTTATAGCACCACCAGAAATAACCCAAGAATTTCTCCTCACTGATGTCCACACTATAGCAACATAAGCCAAAAGCAAAAAAAGAGCAATTTTCAGTAAAGAAGAGTGCAAAATAGAGATTAACTGCCTCGTTACTACTTTGGAACTCTACTTGTTAGATGAAGAATGAAAAGAGAGTACGTAACAGTAAAACCAATACAGAATTAAAAAAAGGGCTCTTGGAAAATNTTAGATGAAGAATGAAAAGAGAGTACGTAACAGTAAAACCAATACAGAATTAAAAAAAAAGGGCTCTGGAAAAATAGGAAATATGTCAGTCAACCAAAGGATTATCTTACAAAATATTGCTTGCAATCAGGTTCCTGCTATTGTGGTTGTAGATATATTATTTATAGATTCAACAAACTTAGAAATACTTACCCATCCAAGCGAAACCTTTCCCGGACATCAATGAGGTGAGGTGAAGTGAAGACTCCAGTTCGGAAGCCATAGTTTCTTAAAATAGACTCTGTAAAGACACATGTGGATCCCTGCAGGCCACATTGAAAAAGGAAATAATGTTAGCTGTTGGAACAAATAGTAATCAAACATGCTAACAACAAATTACTTTCATGAGAAGGTTTGAGTCAAATAGTAATCAACTATGCAAGCAAAGTACTAGTTTCATAACATTCTTCTTTTGTGCTATCACGTTCAAGAAGAAAGAACTGATAAGAGGCATCATCCCTCATTGATTATCTCATTACTGATAAGAGGAAAATTTACTGATATAATATGAAACCGTATACATCCCCTGGTATGTACGGATCAATCCAATGTCCTTCTCGCACCTGAATCTTAACTTTTACAAGCCAAGCACCTGGGTTTAGAGGTCTCACTCAAATCGGAATTAGCTCAAGAGGACTCAGTCCATTACTGTATCCCAATTCTCCACAGAGCAAAAACCTTAGGCTTCTGGCAAAGCAGTTATAAGGATGTAAAGGTCACAAGTCGTGTAGTACTAATATAGGCTTACACGATAGAATTTCACGAAATCAGAAGATATCTAACCAAAAAAACAAACTCCTAAAATTGACAAAAGATGACAAAGTATCATTTATTCGACACCTCCAGAAAATTAAAGTTCTAGTACCTTGCCTTTGGTTCCAGCGACATGGATAACTTTCATGTTCGAAATGTCTTCTTCCAGGTCAAGTAGCTGCAAATGGATAACAGTCAACAGAAATAATCAAAACAAAGGTGCACCAAAAAAGGAAAAAAACTTGAGGAATTTAATCTTCAGGGTAAGACCTTAAGATAATCAAAGACTAACTCGAACCGATCTCCTTTGTTGCTTTTATCGGCACGACTCCGCTTCGTGATTAACGAAGACAAAGCAGCCAAAGCTTCCTCATACGAATCTCCTCCTGCTTTTTGCTTCACCACACTGTAATCACCTGTCACTAAAAAAAGTGAGAACAGAAACATCCGTTTCCTTTGTATCGAGTGAAGAGTATAGAAGAAACTAGATCAGCAAACCTGGAGCTGCCATGTCGATCTGCTTTCTTAACGAACGAATCTGAAACAGAACAAAAGTGAAAATATCAATACGAAATTCCTCCGAGATTCTCGGAAAAGAGAGAGAAACCTGAAAAGAGAGAGATGCAAGTTGTGGTGGCTGCTGGTAGTGGTAGTGATGGTGGAGCCGTAGTGCGGCAGCAATCGAGAGGTGGCAGAGAAACACAGAGTTCAAACGGCAGGGCGTGGTACGAGGTACACACGAAACAGCAAACATTCTGCTGTCTACATTGCTCTACTCTTCGTTGCTTTGTTTAGTCATTTTCGGCAAATTTATAAATCTATTGATCATTGAATTTAAAAACTTTTAACAAACAAATTGTCTGGGTGGTGTAGTCGGTTATCACGCTAGTCTCACACACTAGAGGTCCCCGGTTCGAACCCGGGCTCAGACATTTATTTTTACGAAAATTATTTTTTCTCGCACGTGTGTGTGATCTGTGTGTGTGTGTTTTTTTTTGTAATTTTCCTTTCCATAAGCAAAAACCTGAGAAACAAACATTCACATTTCGATTCGAATCAGAAAACTCATCGGAGTTTTTTTCTTTCGTTTTCGGAGAGGATATTTGTTTTTACGAGTTAGGTTCTGAGAAAGAGGAAGGTACGAAGCTAGAGATATGGATTGGGACAACGTAGCTGCTGAGGATGTGATTGAGGCGCTGAGAGAAGTTGAATGGTCGACTCCTCCTCGTTCGTTCGGCGAGTTCTTCTCTAGATTCGCATTCCCTCGCTCTTTCTCTAAATGGAAAAGCCGTCTCAAATGCAATCTTTACTAGTAATAGTCTCTCTATGTCGATTATCATCTGCATCTCTCTTTCTTCCGTTTCACGGTTTTTCTAAATTTTGATTTTCATCTTATGTTCTTTTATTACTTGTTTTTATTGTGTTGAAGCTATAGGACGAATTACTTCATATTGGTGATTTTCGTTCTGGGTAAGTGGAAAGACGTGCATAATTTTCGTGCTTTTAGCTGTATTTTGGGAATTTGGGTATTAATTAAGGTTGTTAACAAATGTTTTTGTTGACTCAGGTCTTGCGCTTATTACAAGACCACTGGCTATTGTGGGTGCTGCTTTTACAGCTTTAAGCATAGCGTTCCTTAACGACAGGTATTTTCTCCAGTGGCATCTTTTGGTTTCCATTTTATATCNCTCCTAAGATGTGAAATTGGTGTACCGTTCGTGTATATCCTAAGATATAAGCTCCTTTGTATACAGTGGTTGTTCTTGAACTGGATTTTCAGTATTGGAGTCGGTAGGTTATATGATCTGTGGTTTATGAAATCTGAGTGTTGCATGGTGGCTTGTTTCTTTGGTATTCGCATGAATTGGAAGATATTTAGCTATTTGGTATCTAGTGGTTGCTTTTGAAGGGATTTACAGTGTCAGAGTTGATAGATTATATGCTTAGCACTGATTCGCTACTATTGTAGAATGTGGCTGTGCATAATCTATTGGATGTTAAGCTTTGTTGTCTTACACAGTTTTGCAGCTAGTTTTAACGAGAAGTTTATAAGGACAATTAGACATTTCTCCCCACATATGGCTGCTAAAATGAGGCCTCCCCACATGTGAGTTTCTCTTAAACCTATTTTCCAATGAACATAAGTTAAGATGGTTCTTAGTTAAACCTATATATTATGTGAGCACCTGCAGGCCTGTCATCCGTGGGAGATCGGCAGCAAGAAAGAAAGTATACGTTTGTGGGAAACCAAGATGGGTATTCGTCGTTGCTTGCCTAACAGGTACTTGAATATGCACTTTCCCTTGTTAAGTGATTTCCTCCATATAGTGATAATGCAATATTGGTGTAAGAACTGATCAAAGTGTTGATTTCGTTGTGTATATAGCCAGTCTTGTCATGTGGTTTTCTTCCTGTGGTTTGTTGTGGGTCCTCTATGCACTTCTCACTGCCCTCCTCGGTAAGTCACACTCTCTTGTTTCAAGTGGATGTCCTTTGATGGCGTTTTCGTTTTTGACCTGAGATTTTCTCTCCATAGTTATCATTCTTCATGCAAGCGTGAGAACTCCAAACCTCAAGGCACGCTTGAATACATTCCGGGAAGAATTTCGGGCTGTCTGGCGTAACTACAGTGAACTCTGAGTCACAGGATCACTAGAATCAACCAAGCAGCCGTCATGTTGTCAAAGTAAGTGCATGCTTTCCCTCAATTTCGTAGTTTTAAGTAATATTCTAGTTATCTAAGCCGTTAATCTGAAGTGAGGATCACTTTGTTTTGACAGGTGATGGTGGCTGATACAACTCTCCACTTTCATGGTTAAGATGGCTATTGCCTGTTCAATCGCAGAGGGAATAGATTCACTTGAAATACTGGACATGCTTGACCGAGTTACTTCTGATTGGTGTAGTGATGTTTTATACTTTCTCAGTACTCTTTTCTTTTATAAATAGATCGAAACAGAACAGAATGGTGTTTTTCTAGTACAAAATCTGGAAGAAAGACATAATCTGAAAATAAAATGTTTTCATTTATCTCGAGACTTGACAAAGTTCTTGAGGGTTTTCAACCATAGTAAGTGCTCTCTACTATCTTTGTTAATCATATACTCGTGCAAGAAGTTGATCATGCTCGGCTTTATCCCTCTAATCTCGATGTACCTATGGAAAGCCTTCCTTAGCTTTTCATCCAAAACCCTGTAGAAAGAAAGCATCAGGGCATGATGAAATGGTTCAATTCACATCAAAATTTTAAAACTTTTGGCCATTTTATTACCTGAAAGAAGGGCCTTCATAGGCAAGCTCATCTTTGGTTGGATCGTCAGGATATGTAACCCACATGTCCTTGATTGCAATTTTATCTGGAAATGCAGTACACCTGAATTCCAAACTTGGTCCTGTCTTCTTTGAAAGAGTTACTAAAAGAGGCACATTCGATTGCTTTGGCTTCTCTGGCTTATCATCATCTTCGTCTTCTTGACTCTCTTCCTCTTCTTCGTCATCTTCTTTATCGCCAGTAACAAGATTGGTCATGTGTACTTCAACTTTAACACTCTCTCCTTGGTATTCTCTAGTCAAGGTCACGATCTTTCCTCCTGGTTTGTCTTCCATTTTGAAAGGAAACCCACTTGGAGTTTCTTCAACCTTTTAAGAAAAACAAAACAAAATGAGAAACAGAGAGCTTACATACCATTGAACTTTTAACAAAAATTCAAGAAAAAAATGGAAATGGTTACTCGATTGTAATCATCAGCCTGCTCGGCAAAGCCAATCTCTCTTTCGATAACTCGGAGAAGCGGATCAGTTGGGGAAGCTCTCTTTTTGGTCGATGTTGTAAATGGAGTATTACGAGAAAACGACGACATCAGATGTTTCCGGCGGCCATGAACAGCCCATGACTGGTTCAAGAAAGAGGAAACGGAAGAACGACTTTTGCTGCAATATCCGAGTAGCCGAGAGGCTGTGCGACATGCCGGAGTCGCCATTTTTGTGTGTTGGAGCTCAAAATTTGAAGAGAGAGAGTGAGACAGAGCAAACCTCCTCCAACTCCAAGGGATTTTGTTCTCCTTTAGGGTTTAATTCGGTTCAGGTTTTTACAAAATTCGGTTCAATGAATTTCGTTTCGGTTCGGTAAATTACCATTTCGTTCGACCCTACCAGAAACATGCAAAAAAAACGGGCTGGGCCGACTCTATAGGTCCATTATGAGTGGTTAGCTGAAACCCTAGTGTCCTCCTTCTTCACTTGTTGCCTTTTTAAGTTGAAATCGGAGAACATATTAAACGGCATATGATATCTGCATCCGAAATGCGAAAATGGCGCTTTGTTTTTTTGCTTCCGAACGGCGCGGACCAGAACGTTGATTGAGTACAAGTTTAACGACTAGGTTAAAACCAGAACCACTACCTCACCCAAGTCTCCTGGTATATCTTTTACTTTTGCATTTTGGTTTGTCAGGATTTTTGGTTCTTATGCACCGTATTCACTTGTGAGTAATAAATCTTACTCCGATAGATTTGTAAAAATAGATCTTATTTGCATTAACTAAGAAGACTTTGCAAATTAACATCCGATTTCTTGGTGATATTTCGTTTGGGGTGGCTAATTAGCCAATCACATGTTAGCCATATGGCTTCTGTTTGTGTGAATGGTCAGTAAGCTCACCTATATCAATGTCGTTAGTGATTCATTTCAATACTAAAACAGGATCAAACCCAGTTTTCGTTATGAATCATCAACTATATGCTTGGTTTCTAATTTCTAGTTTCTTTGTAATTGTGTATAACACAAAATAGGTGACCAATTAGCCGATCACATATTAGCTAAATAGCTGCTTCTTTCTGTGATTGGTCAGTATGTCACCAATAGCATGATTCTGTTGGTAGCCTTTCTGAGTGTGAGCAGAATTATGTTCTCTTCTCTTTGCTGTTAACTGTACATTAAAATGTTAATTCTTTTTTCACTCACTCTGAATAATTCTGAAGGATTTGACTCTGTGTATCAGAACTATAGTTAATTGCTATCTTCTAAGCTGTGAATGTTAATTGCTAGTTAAGGGATTCCTTTCTGCTGCACATTACAAGTCAATTGTGTAAATATCTCTATAGGTGGGCACGTTAGTCAGTCGCATTCTTCTATATGCTAGTGGCCGTAATGCCCACCTAGATGTCTTGTTGGTGGCTTTTTCCACGAAAGTAGTTTCTGCTTTCACTTCCAAGCGGCCAACTACACTCTTGAGTTTATGGACTCATATTTTGCTTTTATCTTCTTGTTGATAAATTTTCAAAGTTTGAAATCAGTTGGATATTTTAGGTTGTAAGGCACAGGAGATACCATGTATCAGTTGGAGAAAGCATCTGGAGTCCTGATGGGCTATATAGGTTTTTCCACGTGAAAGGTGACCACTGTACATCAAGATGAACTCAAAAAGATATCGTATCTTTAAGGGACAAGCCTTTGACAGCAGAAACTTCTACATCGATCGTAGCTGGAACTGAAACTGGCATGTCAGTTGGGATTATAACTATAACCCCCAAAGTTTGATCACTATTTTGTATATAGTATAATGAAACTAACGTTTTTTATAGTTTGGCCAACATGTTTTTAGTTCTCTTTTTCATTGAACACAATAATATATATACAAACAGTGAAATGATCGGAAGCTTCCAACCGATAGGAGTTTCTACTCCCCCTCCACAACAATATTTTTGTTACTCTCCAACCACAACGAATTTTTTTTTTTTAAATGTGAGTTATAGGCGGGTTCCACTCGCTATTTGTGGATCACAAGGTGGGTTTTACTTGTCTTATTTAAGATTTTATTTTTACTGCAGCAGCGTTACCGCTGCGCTACGATAGACCGCTGTGCTACGATAAACTCATTATGAAATTTTCTTTAATGAAGTTATTTTGTTATTTGGGTTGTTTCGTTATCTAAAAAGTTGACAAAAAAAA
>OVAO01003669.1:0-11001 GCA_900406285.1 Biscutella auriculata | reverse complement strand
CGTTTTTTCCTGAAATACCAGGATTCAATGCTTTTCCTGAAATACCGAGATTCCCCATTTTTCTCGAAATATAACAGGGTTTCGCATTTTCCTCGAAAACTAGGATTTTGCGTTTTTCCTGAAAATTTGGTATTTTTCATTTTTTCCTGAAAACTAGAATTTTGTGGATTCTACGTTTTTACGAAAAACCGCAATTTTGTCTTTCCAATAAAATTGGGATTCAACGTTTTCCCTTAAAAAAACCAAGAATTCTCGTTTTTTCCGAAAAGAAAGATTTTTGTATTTTGGGAAAAAACTTGATTCCAAAAAATTTGAGATGCAAGTATAACATCGACACTCTACATTTTATAACATTTCAAATATCTAGATATTTGAGATATTTAACATCTATATGCAACAATTTAATACAAATAAAAAAAAATAGAGAAACAATAATATTTGACACCATAAAGTAGATTCTTTAAAAAATAAAAAAGAACAAACAAAAAGTCAATAATTCGTTTCCATTTGTATTGGAAAAAAAAAAATATTCAAGGATTCCAAGAGTCATGTATGCGGCTGCATGCGTGAACAAGATAACACCACTAAACTGAAAGTGGTATGGACTAATACTTCTTAAACCATTTTTTTAGAAAAGAAGAAATAATACAATGTATCTTATATATAATGAGAGAAGTGGTGTTCTCCCATGATAACACGTGGCATTCTCTTCTCTACAAAAATTATAATTATATTATAAAATATTACAAAAATTAACAAAAAGTCTAATGGGACATTTGGTAAAGTATTTGTTATGTAATTGAAGAGGTTATGAGTTCGATTTCCTCATTTGTCATTTTTAATAGTTTAATATTTTATCAAAACGACGTAGTTTTAATGTTTATACATAGATATATAAAAAACTTTAAAATATATATACGGTTGAGGGTTGTGGGATGATATAGTTACAAAGTTGATAAAGTTTTATTGTTGAAAATGAACAATAAAACTAATATACAAAGAAATATTTAATTACAAAATTATGTAAAATAAAGATAAGTTGATAATAAAATAGTAGATAAAAATAAAAAATATTTTTTACAAAATTAGATATATATAAAAAAATATTACAGTATAGAATGTTAGATAATAAGTAAGAAAAATTTATAAGTATATATTTGAAAAAGATAAAATATATTATTAGGATGATAAAAAATTTAAGAAAATAAATTAAGATATATATTTTTATTGATAATAGAGATAACAATAAATAGTTTAACCTGATAAAAATATTTTATTTACTTCTTAAAACTAAGTCATTCATCATTTTAAACTAAAGGGATAAAATCAATCTCAATACAAATTAAAAAGTTAGTTTTATATTTAAGTGATAAAGTATTAGTGAACAATCACAACAACAACAAAATAAAACTAAAAAAGTATAATACACAAAAGAAATACATCATATAGATAATATAATATTAAATATAGAGAGAAATTTCAGTCTATAAAACAAAATAAAAATATAATATATAAAAGATAAAAAATGATGAAAATGAAATTAATAATCAAAATGAAAAAGTTATAATTATTTCAATATTTAGGAACTAAAAAACATAAATATTGTAAATTTATATACGAGATTGTTATAATTATAATATATTTTTATAAAATAAAATTGAATATTTGATAGATTAAAAATTAATTTATATTAAAATTTAAATAATTTTTATTAAACAAATATGCGCGTGTCATCTCCTAGTAATAATAAAAGTCTCCACACATGTTAAAGAACACTATAATTATGGCACAAGAGTCAACCAAAAACCCTAGTTGATGGATTATTTCTCCTCCATGGTCTCTTTCCACCGATTCTTGTGTTTGTATAAGAATCGCATGCTTTTAAATTAAATTATTATCATAGGGTCTGGTACCAAATATCCATTGTCTGAATTGTATCCGCCTTGAATAAAGGCCATGTAGGATTTTCAAATCGAGTCAATGATATCTCACAAACCATACATCTTTTATCCAAATCAGTACATAATTTTATTTCAGGTATCAATTATTTTAACTGAAACTTCTATTAATATTATCATCTTATTATCATCTTATATATAATGAAAGAAGATGTTATCTTCCGTGATGACACGTGACATGCCTTCTATACATTAATAATTATTAAAACAATTGTTTATTAAATTATTTCAAAAATATTCACTTAACTCAGGTGGTTGGTAGCCATATTAGATATTAGTAAGGTCAAGGGATCAAATCATTTATTTTCCATAGATATGTTTTTTTTTATCAAAACGACGTTGTTTTGCATTTTGTTAAAAATACATAATTCATTATATAAGGGTTATACTGCAGATTGAATAAGATTTCATAGTTTTGATTTACGTTAGTTGAATTTAGAAGGTAAAAATTGCGATATAAACAAACTAAAATAACTTATCTCCAATGCAAGCGATTTTTTGTGCGATCTCAACCACCCCATGTCTTCGGCCTATTCCTCCATCTCCGGTGGATGGAGCAGTTAATCACAGAGTGGATCCTGTATCCCATCTCTATGCTTTCATCTCCACGTTCCTATGTTGGAATCGTGATGTCAATTATCATCGAAATCTGAGGCATATATTACTATGTTACTCGCCTTTTGACTCTAACCTGTATCTCTTCTATTTGTCTGTCTTGTTCCTTGTTCCTTTGCACTTTCCTACAATGACAGAAAACTACCGTAAAGCTATGCAAGACAATGAACTTGGTTCTGATGATCCCCCAGTTTCTTTACCTTTCGACATAATTGCTCAAGCTGCAGAAGAAAATCGCTACATCCTCTATGGCAAGCCCTTAATCCCAAAAAAACAATCGCTCCGTGCGATAATAGCCAGTATGCCCAAAGTATGGGGTTTAGAAGGCCAGATTCATGGAAGAATAATGGCTGGCAATCAATTCCAATTTGTATTTTCTTCGGAGGAGATGATGGACTTGGTGGTACGAAGGGGTCCTTGGGCCTTCTCTGATCGGATGGTGGTGATCAAACAATGGATGCCATCGATGGTTCCCATACCTTTGGACTCAATTCCGATATGGATCCAGATGAGAGGCATTCCTCTTGGCCTCATAAGTTTCAATCTTATCCAGCGTATAGTTGACATCTTGGGTTGGAAAACCATCAAGATTGAATATGATCCCTCTGCTACAACAAGGGTAGATTTTATCAGGGTTCACATTGACTGGAATGTAGAGGATCCATTAAAGTTCAAGAGAATTTTTCAATTCTCACCTGGAGTTAATACGATGCTCTCCTTCTTCTATGAGCGTATTCGGGGATACTGTGAAACATGCGGTTCTCTATCTCATGATACTGGTTACTGTAATGTTGAAGACTATGTTGGATTTGAATCTGGTGACTCCTCTGTCAAATCCGGAAAATTGATCATCCATGACCAGACTCCAAAATCACGTTTCTCTATGCTGAATGCTAAAGTTGCTCAGGATCAAGGTTCTACAAGCAATGCAATACCAAATCAGGAACCACACAATGCATTAAAGGAGATAACACCTATTCAATATGATGATGCTAGAGAAGAAAATCCAGAGACAAAAAAAACGTAAGTTCTCTACTCTCAATCAAGAATTTTATGATCAAATGAATCGGGTTACTGCGGAAACACATGCTGATACTGAAAACAAAGGTGTGGTGGTACCTAATCCACCCAATCATCCATGAGGACAACCTGTTGGAACTGTCAGGGGCTAGGTAATGCCCTGACAGTTCGACGCCTTAGGGGGATATCTAAAAAATATTCCCTGGACATCATTTGCCTATCAGAGACAAAACAAGCTGATGATTATGTTCGTGATGTTTGTGCTAGTTTAGGCTTTTCTAATTTTCATATCGTTTCCCCTAATGGTTTAAGCGGTGGCCTTGTAGTCATGTGGAAACCAATGTTTTCTGTTTCTATTTTATTTGCTTCTCCAAATGTTGTTGATTGTTTTATCAATATTAATGCCCTTTCCTATTATTTCTCTTTCGTCTATGGTAATCCTATGGTTCAAAATCGAGATTATGTGTGGGAAAAACTAGAAAGATTACATGTTAATCGAAGAGATCAACCCTGGTTAGCAATTGGTGACTTTAATGAAATTCTGAATAATAATGAAAAGAAAGGGGGATCGTTTAAGACCAGAATCCTCCTTTGCAAATTTCAGAAGAATGATAAATTCTTGTGATTTTAATGATTTACCTTATACAGGAAATAAGTTTTCCTGGTTTGGCAGGAGGGGTTCTCACATGGTTTATTGTTGTTTAGATCGTAATTTTGCTAATTCAAATTGGTTATCTCTGTTTCCTACTTCCTATTCTGAATTTTTAGAATTCAGTTGTTCAGATCATCGCCCTATAATTACCTATATTGCTAATGAGCATGAAATCCGCCGAGGCTCTTTTAGATATGATAATAGATTCATAGATAAACCTGGATTTCGGGATTCGGTATTGCGAGGATGGAATAACCCTTTTCTGTTGAATAATCCTAATGCAAATGTAGCTGGTAGATTAATTACCTGTCGCAAGTCAATAAGTCAATGGAAAAAAGGCAATGTCACTAATTCAGCTAAGGAAATTATTCGTATTCAGGGTTTAATTGACAATGGCATATCGAATGGTGATTTATCCACTATGCAGATAAGAGCTCTTCGCTATTCTCTTAATCAAGAATATCTAGCAGAAGAAAGGTACTGGAAAAACAAGAGCAGAAATAAATGGTTAAGCGAAGGTGACAAAAATACCAAATATTTCCATTCATGTGTTAAAGGGCGACGTGCTCATAATTCAATATCTATCATTCATGATAAGCACGATAATTTGCAAAGAGGTGATACTAAAATTTCAAAAGTAGCAATTTCCTATTTTCAAAACCTTTATGCAGCTCCTATCTCTCAACCATCTGATGACATATTTCGAGGTTTTCAATCTAGAGTTTCTCAATCAATAAATGATCAACTTACAGCCTCAGTGACAAGTGAAGAGATAAAGATTGCTGTATTTGATATTGGTGCGAACCAAGCCCCAGGACCTGATGGATTCACTGGAGCTTTTTTCCATAAATTATGGCCTGAAATAGGTCAACAAATTATGTCAGAGGTGAAAATGTTTTTTGAATCAGGGATTATGAATCCTTCATTTAATCATACTAATCTGTGCTTAATCCCAAAAATAAATCCTCCGACTTCAATGTCTGATTTCAGGCCTATAGCTCTATGTAATGTTACCTATAAGATCATTTCTAAAGTAATGGTCAAAAGACTTCAGGGGCATCTAGATGGTATAATTTCAGATTATCAAGCTGCTTTTGTCCCGGGCAGATTAATTTCTAACAATATCATAATAGCACACGAACTTTATCATGCTTTAAGAGTTAAAAAATGTCAAGCGAACTCTTATTTAGCCTTGAAAACCGATATATCTAAGGCTTATGATAAATTGAGTTGGGAATTCTTACAAAAAACTCTGAAGAAGATGGGGTTTGCAGACATTTGGATAAATTGGGTAATGAGTTGCATATCTTCTGTAACTTATTCAGTTTTAATAAACGGTTCTGCTAAGGGTCTAATTCGTCCTACTCAAGGGATAAGACAGGGTGATCCTTTATCACCCTATCTCTTTATTCTTTGTGCAGAGGTTTTATCCCATATTATGAGTAGAGAAATGGAGGAAAATAACATAAAAGGTATTAAACTGGGACAATCAGGCCAAACAATTAATCACCTTCTTTTCGCAGATGATTCCTTATTCTTCATCCTTGCTAATCCTCAAAGTTGTCGTCGCATGAAAACTGTTCTTGCTCAGTATGAATCTGCATCAGGGCAATCGGTTAATCTCAATAAGTCATCGATCACTTTTGGAAGTAGAGTTTTGAATACAAGGAAAACTCAACTAAGAAATATACTTGGTATTCATAATGATTGCGGTGGTGGCAAATATCTTGGCCTTCCTGAAGCATCTGCTAAGAAAAAAACAGAGATATTCGATTATATTCTCAAAAAAGTAAAAGAAAGAACATCAAATTGGAGCTTAAAGTTTTTATCAAAAGGAGGAAAAGAAATCTTGTTGAAATCAATAGCAATGGCTATGCCTATATATTCAATGCAAGTGTTTAAAATTCCTCAAGCCATTTGTTCTCAAATAACATCAATGCTAGCGAAATTCTGGTGGGGATCAAGCGAAAATAACAACAAGATGCACTGGTGTAGCTGGAAAAATATGGCAATTCCTAAAGATAGAGGTGGTTTGGGCTTCAAAGATCTCCAAAAATTTAATGATGCACTATTGGCTAAACAGACTTGGCGAATTATTAACAAACCTACTTGTCTAATGGCTAGAATGATGAAAGCGATTTATTTCCCAGCAGATGACATTTTAAATGCAAAGATAAGACATAAATCATCCTATATCTGGCGATCTTTAATTCATGGGAGAAATCTGATCACAAAAGGATTACGTTATAATGTAGGAAATGGAAACCTTATTAATTTTTGGTCAGACCCTTGGTTGTTGACAGACCCACCGCGACCTCCTCGTCCTATTCAGCCTAATCAAGAAGAATCAAAAATCAATATGTGGTTAAATGAGACTGAAACAGGTTGGAATATAACCAAAATCAAGGAAAATGTTGTACCTGAAGATGTGGATTTGATTTTGTCCATTAAGATTTCCTTCGTAAGCCAAAATGATAAAATAGGTTGGCACTATACCAAAAATGGTGTATACACCGTTAAATCTGGATACTCTCGCGCTATGCAGGTGGAGAACAATCCACCTAACCAACATCAGACAGATATTATTCAGATCAAAAAGGAAATATGGCGTTTGAAAGTTCCAAACAAGTTAAAGCATTTTCATTGGAGTTTGATTTCAAATATGCTAAGTACTGGTTTTAATCTGAAAAAACGGCATATTACTCAGGATTCAATCTGTAAACTTTGTTATAGAGAAGAAGAAACAGATAATCATTTATTCTTCCAATGTGATTACGCTAAAGCAGTTTGGATGGCAGCTGGGATTCATTCTATGTTCCTTCTAGATGAGAATGTCCATATTCATCAAAAACTAAAAATCTGTTATGAGTATAATTCGAATTCGAATCTAAGTCATTTAAATAATTTACCAATATGGATCATATGGAGACTCTGGAAATCTAGAAACTGCCTAATATTTCAAAGGAAAGACCAAACATGGCAGCAAATTGTAGCTTATGCAATTCAAGATTCATCGGAATGGATATATAATAATTTCTCAAACTCTCAAGGAACTCGACCAGATATCGATATCACTACAAGCACAAGGAATGAAATAACAAACTTATCTCAGAGTTGGAAACTGCCAGAGCTTGGATGGATAAAATGTAACGTTGATGGGTCCTTCACAAACTCCGGTGACCTCGCAACCTCCGGATGGATTTGCAGAGATGAAATAGGGGCGTTCATCCGTGCAGGGCAGGAGACAGGAGCCAAGACGAGAAATGCTACAGAAGCCGAATTTCAAGCCTTATTAGCAGCAATGAAAGATTGTTATTCTAAGGGTTACGATGGGATTATTTTCGAATCAGATTCAAAGAACATAATCGATGCAGTATCAAAAGAATCGATCGATTTTACCTTGCAAAACTGGATGGGAGATTTTGAGTTTTGGAAGCGAAAATTCTCTCGCGTACGATTCATTTGGACAAAGAGACAAGCGAATAGTGCGGCTGACTGTCTCGCTAAAGCTCAAAGGCACTCGTCTAGGGTTCAATGTTTTTACGATAATGTCCCTGATTTTTTATTTTCTATTTTACTTGCTGATTGTAGAACAATTTAAGTTTAAATGCTAATGGTTAGATGGAAAAAAAGAAGAAGGTAAAATTTGCAGCTTTAAGAGTTTTTTTTTTTTTGCAAAAAATCATAATTTTTTAAGTTTATTTATTATTTATTACATAATTGATTGGTGTTGAGAGTATTCTAAAGCCTGTAAGTTAGCTTTAGATCTATTTCTTGTGCATAATTGAATTAGAACACACGATATTATAAAATTTATAGATTTAAATGTAAAATATAAGAAAAAAATTATAAGGGATAATATATACTAAATAATTAAACAATTTAATTAAAATATTAAAGAAAATAATTTTAAAATAATAAATTAGAAAAAAATTCCGCACATTTATGCGGGTATACTCCTAGTATTACTAATATTTGAAAAATAAACAAATAAATATGTAGATATCCCTCTCTATTTTCTACGCATTATTTGTTTTATGTTATAATTTTCAAGAAATATTTGATTGGGAATAACTGAACTTTTGTGAAGAAAATGTCATAGTCAAAAGTACCTAACTGCCCATCAGATTTTCCCAAGAGACCCAAAGCCAAACTAGATTAGTCTTGCATTAATGTTAACATGTTTTGTGGCTGTTTTCTTTTGGCCATTCACCGAAATTCCACAGATTGTATTTATACAAAATACATTACTTTTGAGTCCTTCGACCCTAAAAACTTTCAGAAAACCCTAAAANATTTATACAAAATACATTACTTTTGAGTCCTTCGACCCTAAAAACTTTCAGAAAACCCTAAAAAAAAAAAAAACAGACTTGGACTTTATAAAATACAGTTGTAGTAAACAATCATAAAAGCGAAATATGTAGTATAATAGTTTATTTTTGTGAAATGGTTTGTGGTAATAATTAATTTAAATTTAAATATTCACAACATAGGATAATGGTTTGTCTGAACACCAATCCTTTTGGTCATAGGATAATGGTTTTAAGACCAGTCATTTGCAAATAAGATAGAAAAGAACATACCAAATATTTTGAATACAACATCGTGTACTTATAGATGGTAAGAGCAAAACAATTATTTTTTCAATGTGATTATAATTCAATTTTAAAGATATGAATTAATATCTCTGACTGTATCTAGTATTTCAGTAAGAGAACACTACTCGGGAATTTAACTAAACAATTTTTTTTTTTAAACTCACAAAAAGGAAAACAAAAGAAGAAGAGACTATTATTGGATATTGGAATAGATTGGAGAAGTAAATATTCATAATTAAATGGGTCAGTATTGGTTAGTGGATACAATTAAGGCCCATGATCATATCAAACATGTTGAGTTCTGTCATGTATTTTTCTCTGGTTTGGTCTGAATTCAGCCCGACTCAGTCTTCTCGTTTAAAATGTCTAACGCAGGGAAAAAAAAGGTTTAAGAATGAGTGATATTGGAAATTTACACTTTCTCAAAATTTAATTGCCTATGTAGATACTTGTAAAAAGGAAAGACATTTTTCTCGCTCTTCAAATACTATGGACCACACATTTAGAAAATGTAAATTTATGATTAATTATTTTTTTTAAAAAGAAAGTGAACTAAATTTTTTTTTTTTTTTTTGTGTTTTCGTCAAATTTTGAAGAAAAAAGAAAGATTATTATTCGTTTTAGATGGTCGGTTGAGCCTTCTTGGATCATTCCTGTCGTCTTAGTGTTGAAGCAGTTTATTGAGGTTTTTTGTGATTCGATCTTTTTTCATTAATATATTGTATAGAGCATGAAGAAAAATTTTTCTGCCTCTGTTATTCAAGATGGAACGAGACCATTATGACCGAGTCCATCATAAGCGAGACATTGTGTGTACATGCTATTTAAAATCGAAGAGATATATTATGTCTTTCTATTTTTTATAATTCAATTATGTCATTAAAAATTGTTAGGTTATTAGTTATATTTTATTTAAATGATAGAAACGTAAAATTCAACGTTACATTTTCGGTCAAAGATTTTGGTGTAGACTATCATTATATTCGTGAGAAAGTATCTGTTGGAAGTCTTGTTGTAAAATATATACCAACTTCTTCTCAGGTTGCTTATGTATTTACAAAGTCTCTCGCTCATAATGCCTTCTTCACTCTGCGTTCCAGACTTGGTGTGTGTCTTCTTCTCACCCCAAGTTTGCGGGGGTGTATAGAGCATGAAGAGAATTCTTCTACCTTTGTTATTAGAGATGGAGCGAGGCCCATTATGACCGAGCCCATCAAGCTCAACCTCGCATCCACGTTAGCTTCGTTCACCTGCAACAACAACAAAAATCTGTTAAAAAGTATAACGGTTTTGTGTACAGAAAAAACAACTCAAGGAATCTTGTTGAGCAATCGATTTTCTACGTTTGAATCCGATGCAATCACGTGCTGCTGATAAGATGGAGAAGACACATGTCAATTTATTTTGTTTTCAGCTTATCTATATATAGCATGTAGATCTTCGTTTTCTTCTTCACTTAAGCAAAATGAATTAATACAATCTGAGTTTTCTCCTCTTTCTCAAAAGATCTTCATTTCCAATGAGAAATGTCTATTATAATATCCTTGTATAAATGTCATTCCATCCAATTATTTCTGTAAGAATAACACTAAAGATTTTTCTTTTTTAAAACATGATCCACCTATGACTTGCAACTACTAAATAGAAGTATTATATTTGACAATTTTATATTTTCTTTTAAGTCGAAGTGGTTTGGAAAATAGTCAAAATACTAATCCTCAGATTTAAATATGCTTACATTTTATAATTTAATTAAACATGGATATTCCAAATCCTAAGGAGTTTCCTTCTGAGTTATGACTCAATTGATTATTTTATTTACCTGACTCTTTTGATTCTTGGTTTATAAATTATTAGGAGAGAACCCACACGTATGTGCGGGTGTAGTTTTAGATATTTTTCTTTAATTTTAATTAATTATTTTATATCCTATTTTATTAGTTTTAATTTTTATAATTATAATAATCTATTTGACATATTATTCATAAATATCTATTTTATTTATTCATATCAATAATCTAAATTTATTTTATTACCATTATTCTATAAATAAATTATTGATGTGATAAAAATAAACTCTTATATATTTTTAAAAATGTTTACTTTTCCTTATCTCACATATTATCTAATTTTAAATATTATAATAATTTCTAAA
>OVAO01003668.1:0-11003 GCA_900406285.1 Biscutella auriculata | reverse complement strand
TATGAAGTCAGTAAAAAAAAATATATATATATATATATATTTTTTTTTAGTATAATAGCTTCTTTATTTAATCCAAATCGGCCCATTTACAAACAGGGTCCAAT
Source organism: Biscutella auriculata (assembly GCA_900406285.1). NCBI lineage: Eukaryota > Viridiplantae > Streptophyta > Magnoliopsida > Brassicales > Brassicaceae > Biscutella > Biscutella auriculata. The sequence goes on along the minus strand of OVAO01003668.1, from coordinate 10,899 downwards.
CCTACGTCAAAATAAAGCAATTGGATCTAAATTTGGTCCCAATGAAAGAGCATAAACCCATTACACAAAAACCCTAATCTAGACCTAGAAGCTCTCAGTCGCCGCCCCCGCCTCCGTCGTTAAGGGTCGGATCTGTCGCTGCAGCTGTTAAGCCGACCAGAAGATCCGAGATCCCCGATGGGTGAGCCGACTCGCCTCAGTCACGCAATCAAGACCCCTCTGAGCGATTCTAAGAGGAGGAAGCACATTGCACCGAATCTTCAAATCTCTGTAGAAGGACTTCACCGACGCGAGCACAAGTGGCCTCGATCCCGGCATCGCGCCGAACCTTTAGCTCCGGCGGTGAAGCGCCTCCTTTGCAACATGACGGTGAAGGCGATATCTCTCCATCCGGATCTGAAACTTAAAACGAGAAGGGCGGGTGGCTTATTAGCTCGTAACGCGGGGATCTCTGAGGGGAAGAGATCAGGAGGAAGCTAGCCGTTGAACCTAGGAGGGGGCGGAGCGCCGGATCTGCCACGGGAAAAGCCTTCTCCGTCTAGAACAGCAAAACGGAGCTGCCCAGGCGCTTTCGCGAGAAGACCTCTCCAACGACGGTCGGCCTAAGAGAGGGGACAACTTGGACAGACGCGGTTAGATTTTGGAGTTGTGCTCAGAAGGTGACGACGGTGTGGTCTCCGCCTCTTCGCCTACCTCTAAATCCTTAATGACCAAAAAGAGATTTCGAAAGAGAAAAAGATTGAGAGAGAAATTTTTTCGTCAGTAAAATATATTACTTGAGACGAGTGTGAGTTTGGAAGCATATCATTCTTTCGATGCTCAATCCCAACTTCTATTACCTTGATAACTTTCTAAGGAGTGATCAGAATTCAAAGATAGGATTTTGTTTTTTCTCTTGCATGCAATGACATGATTAAAATACTTGCGAGAATAGCAGAGCCGGTGATGCTTTACCTTGAAACGGTCTCTATCATGACCAGAAATTACGATGTAATAAACCTTAGTAGGAGAGGCATAACCCATTTAACCAATATTTAATTAACATGTGATTCATAAAAGTATCCTACTCACAAAAGAGTTTCTTAGATTATATTTGAGATGTTGAAAAAAAAAGATTATGTTTGAGATACTTATAGTATTATATGGTGTAACTCACTCACATATTTATTAAACAATAAAATTATTTTAATAAATTTATATTTTAAGATATATCTTATTTTGAATAGTTTTGGGTTTTTTTTACTTCTTAATCACTATTTAGTCACAATCAAACTTAAGTTAGAAGATGTGACATTCAGATATCATATTAACTAATTTTTAATAATTATATGTATTTATTTTATTTGATTTTTGTAAAAATATAAATAATCATCATTCATATCTATTTTCCTATATACATATTATGATTGGAATATAAAACTTACATAAAATATATTAGAAATTTTATTATATAAACTTTTTAAGTCATATGATAGTGATGATTCTTATACATTATATATTTTAATAGAATAAATTTAACCCAAAAATAATAATAAACTATTTATCAATAGCTAGAATCACTTATATTAGGTACATCTAACAAATTAGTTAAGATATTATTTTTTCAAAGACCATAATGTATTAGATGAAACTATACGTACTTTTGAATAGTTGATTCGTTCAATTCAATTTCAAAATTTTAATAGATATCCTTATATATTAATTCATAAGTATTTTTAAAGAAAAATTGTATGCTTACATATTATTTACTATGATGATGTGCCATTTTCAAAATATCTTTAAAAAATATTTGAAAGAAAACTTTTTTTACTAGAATAATTACAATATATGTCACTCATGTATTTACTAACCAATAAAAATTAAATAATAATAAAACTACCTAGACTTCAATCACGTTGATTTTAGTGATGCGATTAATTTAAATAATAAAGATTTATATCTAATTATAAATAATAGATTTTTAAAAATAAAAAATAAAATTATTATAAAAATATAAATATTTACCCCACGCATGGCGTGGCTCAAAAATCTAGTTATAGTTAAAATAGTTTAAACTTCAAATTATTTAATTTTACTTTAAATAGATATTATAGTTACATTAATTAAAACTTCAAATTTTAATATATTATATACGATTAAAATAGATTTTTTAAAAACGAGAAAACACCTTTAAAAGTCTTACATTGCTTAAGAAATAAATAAGAAAGATCAATCAATTCTAGAAATAAGCTAATATGTTTTGAATGTTGGATTACAAGTCGGAAGCATGTTTTGGTCAGCATCCAAATTATACACATTGTTATCTAGTCTTTTATTAAAAAAATAATTATGTTATAATTATTAAATATTTATATATATTTTTTAAAATTAATGTGATTTAGGTAGCGATAAAATATTTTTTATTTATTTTAAAAATACAAAATATTTTTACTTAAACAAACCTAATTATTATATAAATTGCATGTTTGTAGTTGAGTTGAAAAAGAATATATAATATGTATAATATTTTTGTCATTATTTTATTTTCATATTTTTATATTATTTTTAAAGAAAAAATTATCATATCAAATATTTGATTTATGAAAAAGTATAATATTGACTATTTATGAAATCATAAATAAATGTGTGCACACTAAAAATATATTTGTTTAGGATCATTTAACTAAACCAAAATATTTAATTTATTAAAAATATAAATGTCTTTCTTTGATGAAAAATTAAAATAAAAAAAAAAACTTATTTAATCAGAAGTTATATTTTTGAATTTATAAAAATATAAAAATATTTAAATCTCAACCCCATCGCAAATTTTTTTTTTTTATTAGTATCTAAACAAATTACATTATATGTATATCTAACAAATCAAAACTAAGATACTATTTTCTAAACTATAATACTATTATCCTAAAAAATCATAAATCAAACAATTTTTGAGAATATAAACATATTGTATTCAAAATTTCAACTGATATAAGTTTATTTTCAAATAATAAATTACAAAAAAATAAATTAAAACATAAATTATTTATTAACAATTTTAATAATAAATTGCATGNATTGTATTCAAAATTTCAACTGATATAAGTTTATTTTCAAATAATAAATTACAAAAAATAAATTAAAACATAAATTATTTATTAACAATTTTAATAATAAGTTGAATTTATTCATATGAAATAATAGTTAAAATATAAATTGTGTTCCATTAAAATTTTCACTAATCATAACAATATTTATAAAACTAATATCATTCCTAATAATTTTTTAAACTAATATAATCATAACAATATTTTATCTAATTAGATATTACTAAATATATCCTTATAAATTTTAAACTCAAACCATAAATCATATATAATCTAGTAATTATATATAATATTATATTTTTATAATTTAAAATGTTAATAGTTAATGTTAATTTTCAAATAGAAATTACAGTACTTGGATATAGCATAAGTCCAACTTTAGTAAAATGATTAAAATGAAAAAAAATGGAGTAGAAGGAGAAAATCAGGTAAGAACTCTCCACATATCTAAATGAATTTACATTTTAAGAGAGTCAAATTATAAAATGTAAAATTTATATACTATACAAGAATAAAATTATAATAGTACTAAAAAATATATTAAATTTCTAGCCATATTATTCCAGCAATTATGTGTGTTGTAAAATTGATTACGTATAGAAAAAGAAAGAATACTTTTCTCATGGGTCACATCAATGACACGTATTTTTTTATTTAGTTGTTTATCGATGACACGTATTGTAATCTCTTGTTTCCGTTTAGCTTATAAAACATCATCATCCTCCTTCTCGTGACTTGAATCTATGAAGCAAAAATGGTGAGTTTCGTTCAGACATTGGGTTTAGTAGTCTTCTCATCGTGTTATACTTTCTTCGTCGCCAAATTGGTTCCAAAAGGAACCAGAAGACTGATATTGTTCTCACCTGCACTCCTCAGTTACTTCATAGTTCCATTCTTAATGTCTTCATTACATTTAGTTGGCATCTCGTCTTTCTTCATCGCTTGGCTCGCTAATTTCAAGCTCTTTCTCCTTGTGTCAGACCGTGGTCCTCTCTCTTCAAACCCTAAACCTGTATCTCTTCCTCTTTTCTTAGCTGTCTCTTGCTTGCCCATCAAGATTCAGGTGAACCCTACACCTCGCGAATCTCACTCTCATGGAGGATCCAGAGAGAGTCTTTTACTTTATACGATAAAGGCGGCTCTTCTAGTTCTTAACATCAAAGTTTACGATTACAGTACCAAACTGCCCGAGAAAGCCCTGTTGGCTCTCTATGCGATCCACACCTACTTTACACTCGAGCTCATCCTAGCTGCCACGGCTGCTTTGGTTCGAGCCATTTCAGGTCTTGAGCTCGAACCACAGTTCAACAAGCCATACCTTGCGACATCACTTCAAGATTTCTGGGGTAGACGCTGGAACCTGATGGTCACTAGAATCCTACGGCCAACTGTTTACGAACCACTGGTCCAGTTGTTCTCCGTGTTGGGCCCGGACTGGTCCCAGGGCCTGGCTGTTTTCGGGGCGTTCGTTGTATCGGGGATAATGCACGAACTCATCTTCTTCTACATTGGAAGGTTGAGGCCTGATTGGAAGGTAATGTTGTTCTTCCTTATAAACGGAGTGTGTACGACATTGGAGATCGTCATCAAGAAAAATGTTGAAGGAAGGTGGAGGTTTCCGATAGTAATCAGGCGGGTTTTGACGCTCGGGTTTGTGATGGTGACGGTTGTATGGCTATTCTTGCCGGAGTTTATACGATGCAACATGTTCGAGAGGGCTTTCCAAGAGTACGCATTAATAGGCGCGGTTGCAGCCAGGGTCAAGAGAAGCATAATCACATCCCTTTTAATACTTGCCATGTAACAAATTTTGATTGACCTCTAAAAGTATAATGCTATACAGAAAACCTTGCAAACAACGATAAGAGACTAGAGGGAGATGGGAAGAAAGCCTCTCAAGAAGAGGCTATAGCATGTAAAATGGATTTGACAACATCAGCCTAAGTTACAAATCTTGTATCTATCTAATGGCAGTTAGATTTGTAGACAACTCATACAACTAAAGCTTTTCCCATTTAAATCACCGTACAGGGAGTTTCTTTCTTACTTATCATGCTTCATAAAAGTCCAAGCTTTTGGCGAAAGATCAGTTCCACTTCACCACGAAGACTTTCTACATCTGCAGCATATTCCCTCTTGTATTGATCCGCCATTGATTCCTCCAGCTGCAGCTTCATTCTCTCTAATGCACCTTCCAACCCGCAGAACTCTCTGAGAATCTGAGGCTCTATGGATCTAAGTTGAAGAAGAGTCTTGATTGCTGTAAGAGCCTGAAACATATTTTCCAAGTAGCATATGTTAGAAGAAGATGCGTGCCAGAGATTCTTAGAAGGAAAGAAAGGTCGTGTAAGAGAGCTCCACCTTCTCCTGGAGATCAAGATCAAGCACAACGATCAAATCAACCACAGACTTAAGGAACAAACGATCACTGAAAATAGGAAGTTCAGCCTTCTCTGTGTTCTGTAGTTGAGACTCGGCCAAATCACCCACTAAGAAGACTGCTTTCCGTCTCATTTTAATATCTAAGCTTCCATTGCTCATCACATCCTGAAGAATGAAGAAACGTGATTGATTTTTTCCATTAAATGGGTAAATGATAAAAATGTCTTGCTGATGTGCTTACCTTAAGCATAATGTATCCATGTGCTGCATAAAACATGTCCTGACCAACTATGTTGTTTCGTATCAAGGCAGAAACAGCAAAGAGTGCTTTCCCAGCTTCTTCAGCAGAGCTAGAGTTTACCATCTGTATCAATGTTGTTAAAGCCCCAAGTTCAAGAACCTGGTACCAGATTCATAGAAGAAGAAATATAATTTGCATCAGATGGTTTCTACACACAGTTATGCTCAAACTTCCAAAGAGAACAAACCTGCTCTTGCACAAATGGGTTGTTTTGGCTGGCCTTCCCGAGCACCCACGCAGCTAGTTTCCTTACTTCCGGGTCAGAATGAATAAGCTCTCCTGCAACGACTCCAAGCCCTCCTGATTTGCTCAAATCTGAACAGAGAAGACTGATAAGTAACTCAGTGACAGCAACAACTGATCTAAGTAACATGTGTATACAAATTTTTTAACAGCAGGCTAGATGCCAAAAAAAAAAAACAGCAGGCTAAGCTTCCAGATACCATTTGCATTATCGATAGGTTCAACAAGGATCAAAAGCTCGTGCAAAGCACGGTGACGATCTTCCAGAGACAAGGATGAATTTTTCAAGTCAGTTATGGCTATTTGCATCAACTTTCCGTCTGATGGCATATTCAGCTTCTCCACCAGCTCCTGTTCTAGAGTAGTTTCAGATGGGATTCCAGAGAAAAGCAAACAGAAATAGAACCAGAGTCATAAACTGGGCACCTTTAATTCCAATTGACGCTTCTGTAATTCATCCAGAGACAACTTGTGTGCGTCTTGAGCAGCTTCCTTCAGTGTCGCTGGATCCGAATGACCTATCGAAGAAATTCGACGTTAAATCAGATCTAGAGGAAAATAGTAAGGGAAGAACATTGGGAAAGCTGTTTTACCTATAGCCCAGTGTAACATCCCATCGAGGTTAGAAAATCCACCGTCGATTTGATCCTGTTCTCCGATGACGACACCGGAATCTTCTACTAATTCCGCCTCATCTCTCACAGTAGACCAAACCATTCCCCCAGACGAGTTAACTTTCTCAGCAAACGAACGACCCACCAATGAGATCACCATCAATAGTAACAGACATCGAATGAAATGGATCAACGGCATCTCGTCTTCCCGGCGGCAGACTAAATCAGTGAAGAAATGTTTAAAAGGTTTTGCCGTTTTGCGAGTCTATATTTTCTTGTTTCAGATTTTATACGAAACTACTCCTGACAAACGTGTCCAGCCAATAGNCAAACGAACGACCCACCAATGAGATCACCATCAATAGTAACAGACATCGAATGAAATGGATCAACGGCATCTCGTTTTCCCGGCGGCAGACTAAATCAGTGAAGAAATGTTTAAAAGGTTTTGCCGTTTTGCGAGTCCACATTTCTTGTTTCAGATTTTATATGAAACTACTCCTTACAAACGTGTCCAGCCAATAATTTTGTTACACGTCATCTCATTCATCGTCACCCTCCATCTCGCTATAAACAACAAAATTCGACGTGGGAGCATCTTGGCCGCTGAACCAAATAGCCGACTCGGATAATGATAAATTGGGTGTGACTTGATAGAATTATTGTTTATGGGTACAAAACGAAGTGACGATAAAACTAGAGGGGCGAATAAATAAAGGCAATATTCAATTAGAACCAAAAAAAGAGAANCCTCCATCTCGCTATAAACAACAAAATTCGACGTGGGAGCATCTTGGCCGCTGAACCATATAGCCGACTCGGATAATGATAAATTGGGTGTGACTTGATATAATTATTGTTCATGGGTACAAAACGAAGTGACGATAAAACTAGAGGGGGCGAATAAATAAAGGCAATATTCAATTAGAACCAAAAAAAGAAAGAATCATGACTTCTCCACTACCTTCTCCTTGAGTCTACTAAATCAAATGTCTCTTAATTACAAAAATGACTTCTCAAGCAACAAGACTTCTTCTTTACACATTTCCCTTTCTTCCTTGTCCCTATTCCTTCTCTCAAATCGATGGGTTATCTCTCCTGCAAGGCGGGATCCGCCGTCGCAATCGCCGTCTCATCTACTGCATCCACCTCCGGATCCACCGTTATCAAATCTTCTCCTCCCGAATCTCCCCCTGAAGAACGCCCCAGGCTTCGTCGTTTCCTGCATCGCGACCTAGAAGCGGCCACTGGCGGATTCTCCGTCAACAATCTGCTAGGACGTGGAAGTCACGGCAGCGTTTACAAGGCGGTCATCGGTTCCCGTCTGGTGGCGGTCAAGAGAGCTTCGAAATCCCGGGAAATTAGCCGGGAGTTCCACAACGAATTTGAGATTCTCTCGAGGATCCGGAGCCCAAGGTTCGTGAATCTCTTAGGTTTTAGTGCCGATAACACCAAGGACCCTCTTATGGTGGTGGAATTCATGGGGAACGGAAGTCTGTACGATGTGATTCACTCCGATTCTCCTTCGAATTCCGGGGCGATATCGAGCTGGAGTAAGAGAATCAAAATAGCGCTTCAGATTGCCAAGGCTGTAGAGCTGCTACATTCTCAGGAGCCACCGATCATACATAGGGACATAAAATCTGCGAACGTGTTGATGGATAAGAACCTGAACGCGAAGCTAGGGGATTTTGGTTTAGCAATCAGATGCAATGCGGATGATCAGAAGGTGAAATCAACTCCGCCTGCTGGAACAATGGGATACTTGGACCCAGACTACGTAACGGCGGATAGATTGAGCACTAAAACGGATGTGTTCAGCTTTGGGATCTTGTTGCTGGAGATAATCAGCGGAAGAAAAGCAATCGACGTCAGATACTCGCCGTCTTTCATAGTGGATTGGGCGATTCCGATGATAAAAAGAGGGAAAATCGTTGGGATTTATGATCCAAGAATTGGTCCTCCCTTGGATGTGAGCGTGAGGAACCATCTGGGGTTGGTGGCGGCTAAGTGCGTGAGAACTTGTAGAGAGAAACGGCCGGGAATGGATGAAGTGGTTGGATGGCTCACGGGGCTTACCAAGTCAGTTAGGTCACGGCGGTGGGATGACTTGAGCATTGGAAACCCGTGCATGATGGTGGAAACCACCGTGGCGCGGCCCGTGGAATGATTTTTTTTCTTCTTCTTTTCTTTAAATCAAATGCTTCGCTTTGAAGCCAACCATTTTCGTTTTTTTTTTTTTTTATTGTTAGTTGTTCAATTTTATTCATTCAGCATATAATATCATATAACAAGATTTTAATTAACATAATGTTAACCTCAGATTGCGTAATGGTATGGACGGATCATCTAGTAATAGTATTCTAACGGATTAAATGTCAATACATTATCCTTACCTCTAAAAAAAGGGCAATGACTCCTGTGACACAATCTCTGATAATGGAGTTGGAGTCATTCGTGCTAACGCCAACAAAATAAGAATACTATGATATTTTAACTCCAGTTATGTTTTCAAGGAACAAAAATTGAGATACGTCATGCACTTTCGGATATTCGATTCGGTACATTCGATTTTTAGATATTCGTTTTTATTATTTATATAGAATTTGAAATGATTTCGGTTTTGGTTTGATATTCATTCGGTTTTGTTTGGTTTCAGATATTTAGAGAAAAACAGAAAAATAACAAAAAGTTTTCGGTTTGGTTTCACTTATTTTGGTTTGGTTACGGTTCGGTTTGCATAACAATCGGTTCAATTTTTAGATATTTTAGATTATGTGCATGGAAATCGGTTTGTTTACATTCAGTTTCGATTCGGTTATTTAGTATTTAGATCCAAAATATCCTAATCAGTTCGGTTCGGTTTCAGTATTATGGAATTTTTTTGTTTTGAATATTCATTCGGTTTTCAATTATTAACCACATCGAACCGATATTCATGGATAATTCAAACACTATCTATTCAGTTACTTGTGATATTCAGTTCGATTTCAGTTCAATGTATTTAGTTCAGTCCATTAGACCGATTTTCTTGCCCAAAACTATTTGAAACCTTTCACAGCACAATTAGCCTATCCCTCGCTGATTCTTCACCTTTCTTTTACATAGGAAGTTTACCAAACTACTTTTAGTCTCTAGTTTTGTCTCATTAGTTGATGGTGAACTACATGCACCAAAATAATTGTTTTGTGATTATGTGTATAGTTGTAAAATTATGTAATTTATGTGTGATTAAGTTAGAACTAATCTGCCATTCTGAATTCGTAATCGCAAAGAGGTCCTACATGCGCGATTATGGGTGCGGAGTCANCAATTTTGTAGTCACACATGTGCTTTTATGTAGTCCCAAAACAGTCGCACATGTATGCGACTAATGTGCGACTACGATCAAAAGTGATAGTATAGTCGCAAAGAAGTAACAAAAATATGGTTAAAACACATTAAAATCACGAATGGGGTATATGTAGCTAAATTTTGTCACTCTTTTTGAAGTCACAAATGTAGTCGCACAAGTTTCTTATATATACTCGCACATGAGCTTGAAGTTTTGCAAAGCAAAAAATACAAATAAAAAGAGTGATTACAAAAAAAATATGGCAAATAATATTTCTGGTAGAGAAGAAGAAGACATATATATGGCAAACAATCAGCCAATTGTGCAAAGTAGCGGGGGTAAGTTTTACTGTCATTGTTCTAGTTCCAAGAAAATAATTTTTTGACGGGACGTAAAATTTGGACACATCTGTATAGTAGATGATATATGCCAACTTATTATGTTTAATATAGACATGAGGAGAAATTGAATGTTGATTTAAGAACAAATTATAATGTCAATAGTAGTCACCCAAGTTGTAGTGATCAGCAAGAAGAGGTAGGTCATAATATGGGTAATGATAGATATGTGGAGATGGTTCATGATGCATTTAATGAAACATTGGTCTTTGCCAAGATATTAATGAATCATCTTCTTCGCTGAAACTCTTTCTCCTTCGTCACTTTCATCCATTTTTCTTCAATTTCACAAGAATTCTCTTTAATCTGAAGCTAAATCATGTCGGGGAAAAGTGGAAAGAGCAGGAGAGGGTGTGGCTCACCGGGATCATCTTCGAATTCAACCCGGTTGTCTCCCCCAATACACGTGGACTCTGAATCCGGTGCCCTCGCCGAAAAACGAAGTCACCAGACCACTGGTGAGGCCGTCGACGTTGGTGCAGACGCAACTCTTCCCCTTCCTGCCGATGAAACAGTTTATGTTCCCAACAGTTCAACCTTT
>OVAO01003667.1:0-11005 GCA_900406285.1 Biscutella auriculata | reverse complement strand
GTTATAGGAGTCTTCAGTCTTGGCTATTTCCTTGTCTGCGCTTGGTTTTACAGATACAGAAACCTCAAGGATGATGATCAGGAACAGGATCCCAAAGATGTCCTAACCTAAGATACAACTTTACATGCTCTTGTTAACTTCTGTTTGTGTTTGCAATTTTTACCATGTCAAGTGTGCTTTTGTATGTATATACCCGCTTGCTTCAGAAAATAAGTACTCTTGTGTTCTCTTGTTCTCTGTCATGGCTGATTCAGTCTCTGGTGACACAGATCTTCGATGTTACCAATGGGTGTCTCAGTATGTTTCTCGTGGTTGCCGCCATTTTAGCTGATTCTTTCTTTGGAAACATTGCCATCATCTCGGTCTCTGCTTTCTTTTCTCTGACTGTAGTTGATGACTTGATGATTCTCTTATGTATCTGATACACAAAGCTCAACGGCTTTGACGTAGTAAAAGTGTCATATTTTCAAATGAATGTTTACAGGAAAATACATTAATCTTCTTACATGAAGTAATATCTGATAACCCTCTGTCTTTTTAAGAGGTTTCAGATTGATTCAAACTCGGACAGAAACAGAGTCAGAGACAAAGACTGCAGTAGCGCGTTAATGAGAGTGATCACACGTGTCTCCACTGCCACATCTACTAACCAATCACAAAGCTTCACTAACTCTACACTTAATCTCAAGTCATCCCAACGTAGCTTGCTCATCAAGTGAAGGAATTGGTCTGTGACTTGAGTCTTGTCACAATACTTTTGTGTCTCCAGGTCTATTTAATTAGCCTCACACTGAACGTTTTGTTTATCGCATTCGAAAATTGTTACTCTTTTCATTTTCTTTCTTCTTTTTGCTACACAGAACTTGGTTATTGCGAAGATGGAGTTTCCATCACCTTACACCTCCGAAAAGGATAAACAAACCCTTCCTCCGAAGAGAGGCCAAATCAAGATCATGATTGCTCGTTCTCTACTCAAATCTGTAAGTTCGGTTGTGCCGCCTCCGAGGAGAGGCCGAATCAAGATTATGATCGCTCGCGATCTAGCTGGCTCATTGACACAGAACAACTACGGCGGAGACGGCGAGGAAGGAAGCCAAGCCACCACTCCCACTTCAGACGACTATCCCTTTCCCTAAGAGAATTACCGGATCTTCAACTTGGATTGTAAATTTTGTATGAAATGTAATATAAGAGTTGGCTTTTGTTTCTCTTTGTTTTTATTCATTTTTTTCAACCTTAAAATTCTAAATGATAGGGTTTTTTATTTATGGATTGTATAAAGTTTTTTTTGTTTTGGTAAATTAAACAATTTACTCTGTGTTATAAAAAGTTTGGGAGGTGATACTTTTGTATCTTTGTGAATTCAATTCAATTTGTGAATAAGAGCAAAGTGGAAGTCGTTGGGATTTTGATACAAGGGGTGAAACTGAAGGTACTCAAACTTTTGGGTCGAATGTCGTTAAATTCAAAAGTATACGGGCTAAATAGTATTATAGTTTCTCTCCCGATATTTTCTTCGCCGGCGTCTTAGATTCTAAAGTAAAAAAACAATGAATCATCTTCGAATCTTTGCGAGAAAGTCTTTGCAGCGACGGAATTTTAGTCTCCGATCACCGTCTCGTTCCTTATGTAACCTTTCACCGGAATCGAATCGGTAAGTTCCTCTCTCCCACTGCTGCATTCCTTCGTTTGAAATTACTCTGGCTAATCATTCTTTTGCTCATTGCCTCTCTTCCTTATTCTAACCACACCCAACAAACAAGCACAGCTCGTCATTTGGCATTGCGTTCGACATCGATGGCGTTATCCTTCTTGGTTCCTCCCCCGTAGGCGGCTCACCTGGCGCGCTCCGGCGACTCTACGATGATTCCGGTATGCACTTCTCCTGGTTTGTTGGACCAATATTAGTGAACAATTTAGTTAGCTTATTGAAATTCAATGGGGTATACAGAGGTTGAATCCAGACTAAGAATTGATAAGGTTTAATTGTATGCTATCAATCTCACCGTGAGCTACATTTGTGTAGAGTTGTATCTGCCTATGATGCGTCTGACTGATCTTTTACTTCTTTTGCAGGTGCCTTGAAGATACCTTTTTTATTCTTGACTAATGGTAAGCCTTAACTATAGAAGATATTTTATCTGATAAATTTAGTACGAAACAAAAGGAATACACAAGCGAACAAAATATTTAGCATGCAATTCATCTAGACAGTCTCAAAATGAGTGAAATAGCTAACTACACTTTTCATCGTGGCTTTTGCTCATCTGGAGATTTCATTGTCTATGACAGGAGGTGGCTTGCCTGAATCTAAACGGGCCTCTGAGATGAGTCATTTATTAGGTGTTCATGTTTCTCCGTTGCAGGTTAATACCTTGTCACATCGTTTCTTTCTATTTTATTTCTGCAGATGTCACAGTAATCTTCAAGTTAGTTTCAGTAACTGTAACACATCTGATGCGCTCTCTTCCACATGTTCATGTTGCAGGTGGTACAAGGACATTCACCTTTCCGAAAGCTAGTAAATCGGCAAGTTACATTGATTAAATTGAATCTCTGCCCTTACAATTCAACCTCGAGTATTAAAAATACTTTGTTCATCAGTTAGATTTTCAAGGCTTACTATCAGTATATGGGGTTACAACATAAATAATCAAATCGCATAGGGCAGAAGACTTTGCAAACAATATGTATAAGGAGTTAGGATGCACTACAGAGTTTTTTTTATTTCATCTCTTCTACGCCTTGGCTTTTCAGAAAATTGTTTAATGATTGCTTGCACCAGGTTTGAAAATGAGCTCGTTGTTGCAGCTGGAAAAGGGGAACCAGCCGCAGTGATGTCTAATTATGGTTTCAAGTAAGCTCAGGACTCTTTCTTGAATTTGTGATCGTCGTTTGTTTTTGTGTCAAACTTTTATTCAGGTGGCTCTATATGTGGATGCCATTTTCAGAAAAGTCATTTCAATGGACGAATATGCCTCTTGCTTTGACAACATTGATCCCTTGGCACCATATAAGAAATGGATGATCAGAGAAGATGGTCACAAGGAGCCTAGATCAAGAGAAAATGCTCTATCCCATAGGGTTCATGCAGCATTTATAGTTAGTGATCCGGTTGATTGGAGCCGAGACATCCAGGTTTCTCATTACCTTTTCTGTTCAAATTACATGACTTTCTTAAAATTCCTGCTTCACATATCTATATTTTTGGTTGTGATACTTATCTGTTACTGGTTATTTTCATTCTTTGATTGCAAAAAATATTTATAAGCACGCATCGTAATAATTATGGCGAAACAGAGTGCCCCTCTGTATTTCCATATAACTGGCTGCACGATTGTGTGGAACTAGAGAAAAACACATTTACAAATTGTTTCTGGTGGTTAAATCCCAGTAGCTTTTGTTCTTTGGAAACTTGTTTTCTCAGAGTCAATACTGTTTGGTGCTTCTGCTCAGGTTCTTTGTGACATTTTACGAACTGGAGGACTCCCTGGGAAAGAAATTGGACCTCAACCTCATTTGTACTTTGCAAACAACGATTTAGACTACCAGGTTCTGGTGCTCCCTTCTGTTCCTTCTCCAGTCTTTTGATTTACTATATGGGATACTGATGCATTGTGAACTAAAGGCAGACTGCGTTTCCTACTGAACGTCTTGGCATGGGAGCTTTTAGAATCGCGTTAGAATCCATCTTCAACAGGTAATTTCCACATCTTCCATATGACACTGAGCAATCTTCCGGCAAATAAAAGATTAGTCTTAAAAGTCATAACAAATGTAATATCTTTTGGCTGATTTGTTCAATTCAGTTTTGCATGACCGAGTCCGGGTATATATTTATATATGCAGAATCCATGTTAACCCTTTGGAGTACACATCTTTTGGGAAACCAAATCCATTCGTGTTCAAGAACGCAGAAGATGTTCTGAAAGAAATCGCTACACCCACTCATTCCCCTTCAATCCAAGGAAGTCACAACTTCAGGACTCTGTATATGGTTGGAGACAACCCTAAAATCGATATCAGAGGCGCACGACAGGTTTTTTACTCTTTCTCTCACACTATAATTGGTCTTTCTCGCCATAAAAAATTTCTCTAGTCTTACCTTAAACCTTTAGTAATCTTGTAAAAAAAAAAATGTGTCGACAGGCTGGGAATCCTTGGTTCTCAATCTTGACAAGAACCGGAGTTTTCAAAGGGAAAGATAATCATGTTGAGTTTCCTGCTGATCGTGTAAGCAAAACACGATCAAGCTTAAAAGCTTATGATTATTGCATGTGGACGATGTTCATTTAAAACTTTTTTAACTTCATCAGGTAGTTGACACAGTCGAAGAAGCAGTTGATTTCATCTTGACAAGAGAGTCCGCCAAGCAAAGCTTACTCTGAGTTATGCCATTTTTATCTTTTCTGGCCATTCCAAGGTTCTTGAAGATTTAATTGAACACTGGTACCATATAACTAAACTCAAAACATAATCTAAAATCGAGAAAACCTTCATCAGAGTATTAACATAACATTTGGCAATGGAGATGCAACTCTGAACATGAGCATCATGTTTTATTTTGGTTTATTAAGTTCTCTACATTCTCACTGATTCTGATACATCGGAAGCAGATGCTATACTGAAAAAAGTGCATGGGTACATCATCATATTAATAAACTAACAGAGTGGCAACAGTCACTAAATGGCTCCACAAGTATGAAGCTTCAGAATATGATGACTTGTTTAGGTTGCCTACCTAGCTTCCCTAGAGATTTATCGAGAGCAACAGGGAACTCATCGAAAGGAACCAGTTCCGTTCTGTCAAAAGAAACCAACAGTTGGTTCTTAACCAGGCATACTCTCTAGGAAGTTATGCATCTTTATTTGAGATAAAAAGGACTCACTCGTATTTTAGCTTTCCGTCCCGTGCAAGCCCGAGGAGATAGTCTATCATCTCTCTACATTCTTTTACTTTACCAAAACTCAACCAATTCTGCAGCCAGAATCCTCTCAAGGCCAAATCCTACAATACAATCAAACTTTTTATACACCTATAAAATCTGGAACACCTTAAGTCTTGAGAAAGCAGAAAACTGGTATGTGCCCTTGAGTACATTGTCAATTATGAATATATTAGGACACTGATGCGAGTTTCATACGTTCAAACGATCTATACCCTTTACCTTAAAGATGAAAGATGTTGTTGACACAGTGATTGGCTTCTTAGACATCCCACCATATGTTACCATGGTTCCTCCTTCCCTGAAGTATTTTTGTTTTCACAATCTTCAGCACAGCGGGAAGTTAAACGAAAATGCATAAAAACGGAAAAGTTCAGTGCACCTCAGAAATTTGAGCACAAGAGAGGCAGCGTTGCCACCGACACAGTTAAATCCCAAAGCTGGTTCAGGTAAGTTCCCCTAGACCACACACACGCACACATATGTTAAGAATATATATGTGATACAAACTTCGGATACTCAGAAATTTCTGCTATATAATTGTCAAGACTTAAATTTTACCAAAAGACTTTTCACGTTCTTTACATTCAGTTGACTCTCTGTAAACACTTCATCTGCACCTAGAGCTTTCAGGTTCTCTTTCGCTTCTTCCGACCCAGCCCTAATATCAGTATCACAGGACAGAATTTACTTGACTAGAGCCGCTTTGATTCATAACTAAATCTCATAAATTCGATTCATAATATATGTCACACCTGTCACGAATAATGTTGATGCTACTGATGCCACGGAGTCTTGCCAACTGGATGACACATTGACCCACGATACTTGTTGCTCCATTCTGTACCACAGAATCTCCTGCTTAAGAATACTTTGTTAGGAAAAGAGGAAGTAAAAAGCAGTTACATTAAAGGCATAGAATACAGTCCAAACCGGAATTTAATGTCACAAAGTCTTCAAGCATTCTTAGAGCCGTCAATGGATTAACTGTGATCGTAGCCGCATACTCCATTGGACATGTTTTGTCAACTTTATGCCACACACTCTCCTCCTTCACAACATACGTCTGCCAAGTCCCTAGCCCATAGAGATTTCATCAGATTCCAACCAAATCACAGAAATCAAAAGAAAAACCACTAAAATGTTAACAAGTTACACAGATTTTCTTGTTTCACTTAGAAATTCTTTAGCATCACACCTTCATCTATTGTATGTACTGGCATTCAAAAAATTTAGATGCTTCCTAGTAATCGAGATTGGTCTGAATAGCATAGAAGGCAGGTGATAGTTTACCTGAAGAGGGAGGAGATGGAATAACCCAATCACCTGGAGAAAGACCATTGACCTTGGAGCCAACTGCATAAACTTCTCCAACACCTTCATAACCACCAACCGCTGGTACAGGTGGCCTCACCGGGTACACACCTAAACGATCGTCATTTCCCCAACATCAACTAAGTATCTAGATGATATTTACATCTAACTCTTAACTCTAGGAGAAAAACGAGGATAAAGAAAATTGAAGTTTAGGGATGTTTTGTTATTGATTCTCAATGTCAATGTACTTGTTACTGTACAGAGACTCTCTAATATACTAAAAAAAAAGTTATATATACAAGCTACTCTCTGACCAAAGCAACACCAACACCAACTCCTCCATTAACTAGTTGTTTCCCAGACTAATCAAAACTAATATATAATGGTAACACACAATTAACCAACAAATTGTAATTGTATCGATCGAATTAGAGCATTTAGTGGAGAACTTTATAAATAAAACCTTCAATTCGATTGATATCAGAGGGATTGATCGGCGCGGCGATCATTTTAACGCATACATCGTTTTCTCTCATTTCCACCGGCGGGATATCCACCAATCTGTTTTCTCCAAAAGAGAAGACAGAGTTAAAATGGAGATTTATTTCCATCTAGATTTTCAGAACAGTAGAACGGAATTCCGATGCAATATACTAACCTAGTGACAGAATCGGGAGAGCCCTGCTGTTCGTACACTATTGCCTTTGACGGTGGTGACATGAAGGTGGAGAACGATCTAACGCAGAATTCTGTTGATCCGCCGCATCGTTCGAAACGGAATTTCACCGCCGACGAGAACTTCAATGCTCGGGCGGTCACTGAGTTCATCAACGCCGCCATCTCTCTCCCACCACACTGAGAGAATCCACAACGATGCCGTTTTGCAAAATCGCTTTTTAGTCATTTCTAATTCTTAAACAGTTGAGAACTCGCGGTAATTTTTTATAGATACGATGGCGTTTCCGTTTTTGCACAAACCAACTCAAAGATGAAAATACTTATAACCGGAAAAACTAAACCGAAACCAAATATTTTAACCGAAACCGAAAGATATGTTATAAACGAGTGGTCCTGTTATGTTTTTTTTTTTGCACGAAAAAACCTTATATTATTAATCTTGATGTAATAGTTGATGAATACAAATTGGGACTACGTTATGACAAATAAAATCTGATCTTGATCATGAAGGGTCTTGGCTAATTGTCAGGTACCATGTTTGTTGATCTTAGAGTCCATTTGATTTGTATATCGTCGAATTTCGTCTTCCAGAAACGTATTTCAGATATCCAGGTTCTCAAAAGCACATTTCTTGAGCGTCCTTCAGTAAGTGATATAATGTCTTTATTATCACCTTCCATAATTACCTTTCGAAAACCTCTTATCCAACAAAATTCCAAGCTGACAAGTAACGCTTGTAATTCACCTTCTAAACTCGAAGTAACCTCCTCTTATTTGAGCTGCTACCTTAAATCCACCATTGTCATCTCTAATAATCAAACCCGCCACTGACCGAAGTCCACCTTTGAACGTCGAGTCGTAATTGCATTTTACCCAAGTATCCGGAGGTCGTAACCAAAACGTATCTGAAACAGTCAGACGCGTTTGAGCTGGTCTTGTATTATGATTATCATCATCGAGTCTTGAATCCCATTCAATAGCATCCAAAATTGATAACTCAACCACTCTATCAAACGGAACACTTGTCCTTTGGTATAGCAATATATTTCTAGATTTTCATAGCCTCCACAAAATCCAAAAGGGAAGATGACTTTGATGTGGTATATGAGATGGGGAGTTGTAAGCATCGATTACTACCTTCATTTTTTCCTCCAATGTTGTGGCTCCTGCCAAGTTTCGCGTTATGAGAGCTCCACTTGCTCTCCATACTGCTTGGGCAAATGGACATGAGAAGAAAAGATGTTCAGATGTTTCTTCTTGTATGCAACATCTAGGACAAGTCATATAAGCTAGAACATGGCGCTGTCTTAAGTTTTCCCCAGTCGCAAGACCATTCGAAATGATCCTCCAGAGGAAATGAAGAATTTTTTGTGGAGCTTTAATTTTCCAAATATCCTTCTTAAGATCCACATTACCAGGAATGGCGGGGTTTGTAGCGATCTCGAAGTTAGAAGCAAGCCAATAGCCTGATTTAACAGTGTATTCACCTGACTTTGTATAATGCCAAGCGAGGATATCATCCGTTTCTCTAGGACTTAGCTTAATGTTTCGAATGATATTCACATCTTCATCCGTAATCCACGTCGATAGCAGTTCTTCATTCCAAACAGTTCCATTAGTAATTAAGTCACGTACTTTGATATCCGGTGGGTTCTGAATTTTTGAAATTGGGGGTCTTGGTGGATCAACGGGCAACCACGAGTGTCTCCAAATGCTAACATTATCGCCATTGCCGACTAAAAATCGTGATCCTTTACGTAAGAGATTACGTCCTTGCATTAGTGATCGCCAAACGAAGGAGACATTAGCAGGCATGGTTGCATCCATAAGATTTTGATTTAGTGCATACCGAGACTTCAGAACCCTTGACACTAGGCTTTGAGGAGCCTGAATTAGTCTCCAAAATTGTTTTGCCAAGAGAGCGTCGTTAAATTTCTCTAAATCTCGAAATCCTAGACCACCGCGTTGCTTATCCATACATAGCCGTTTCCATTTAAATCAATGCATTCCCTTTGAGTCACCATTTGAACTCCACCAGAATTTTGCTAATGCGTCATTTATCGCATTACTAATAGATTTTGGTAGTTTGAAGATTTGCATGGAATAAACTGGCATGGCCATAGCAACCGACTTTAGCAACACTTCTTTACCTCCCTGGGATAAGAATTTTTTGCTCCAACCTTGGGTACGTTTTTTAACTTTCTCAACTATGTATGCAAATAACTCAGCCTTTTTTCGCCCGAACTGCTCCGGTAAGCCTAGGTACTTGCCTTGGCCGCCTTCATTGTGAATATTGAGTAAACGCCGGATTAATGTTTTTGTTTGTGGAAGGACTCGATGACCAAATGTTATTGCTGATTTACGGAAGTTGACTGACTGCCCAGAGTAGTACTCATATTGTTGGAGAACAGTTTTAAGAGCCAAGGCGGACTTTTTATTTGCCATAGTGAAGAAGAGGGAGTCATCTGCGAACAATAAATGATTTATTGGTGGGCTTGAATTACTAACTTTGAGACCTTGAATATCCTTGGAGATACAAGCCATGTGCATTAAGTGAGAAAGCACTTCTACACAGAGAATGAACATATAAGGAGATAAAGGATCTCCTTGACGTATTCCTCTCTGTGGGGTGATAGATCCCTTTGCTATTCCATTGATAAGGACAGAATATTGTACCGAGGTAATACACAACATTATCCAACGTATCCATTTGACATCAAATCCCATGTGAAGCATAGTCTCCCTCAGGAAATTCCACTCTAATCGATCATAAGCCTTTGCTATGTCGGTTTTAACTGCCATATAGGATTTTGCTTGTCGCTTTCTTGTTCTAAGAGCATGGTGAATTTCTTGGGATATTATGATATTATCTGTGATATGCCTACCCGGGATAAACGCCGTTTGATGCTCAGAAATCAGCCCAGTTAGATGCGGTTTCAGACGATTGACAAGGATTTTAGAAATGATTTTGTAGCTGACATTGCACAAAGAGATGGGGCGAAAATCTTGCATTCGCTCAGGGTCATCAACTTTCGGGATTAGACAAATATTGGTTTTATTGATTGTAGCATCAAGAACCTCATCGGTAAAGAATTTGCGAACCTCAGAGATAACATCTTGATTAATGTCAGTCCAAAATTGATGATAAAATATCCCAGTGAATCTGTCCGGTCCAGGAGCTTTATGAGGACCTATTGAGTAAACCGCGTCCTTTATTTCATCCAAGGTCATTTCTTTTAGAAGATCATGATTCATTTCCGGAGTGACTTTTCCGGAGTGGTCCTGTTATGTTAAAGCCCAAAAATCCATAACAAAAGTAATATCAATCACCAAACCGAACAAGCTAAAGTTTGTTAAACTTTTTATAACATATGGATGGTTGATTAGCTAGTCCAGTGGCTATTGAAAATGTTATGAATAAATCGACACAACGAAATTGCATATTAGTGATGTAATGAGTAGAGGGACAAGTCATAAAAGAAGAAGAGACATAAGATGCACACAATTTGTATAGTGACTTGTAACAGTCTTCTCTTGTAAGGTCGCTTTAACGTTATTTATTGCCAAATTATATACAGCAAAATCTGTAGACAATATCTTTATTGTCAAAATAATTTATGCCTTTTTCTTTATTGCCAAACTAATTGCAGCTACATATGTTGACAAACAAACAGAAGTTGTAGCTATAATTTATTGATGTATGAAGTTTAGGTTGTGTGTTCTGTATATATATCAAGATATTTAGGTGTAATGTGCCATGCGTGGAAGTCTTATATATCCAAAAAAATATTAATAAATCATAGAAATCTGTGTAATATTAATTTTATTTCGAATTTGTGAATGTTCAAAACATTTTATAAAGATATCAGATTAGTGTAGTTAAAAGCTAAAGGTCTTATTTTCGTTTTTTTAAAAACAGTTAGGAGTTCTTTTCTTGTTAAAATGTTAAGTTTTAAACCTTTTTTTGTAAAACAATTAGGGGGTGGTATTGGATGTTAGATTTTGAGAGAAAGACATATAATTTTTTTTAATAGATTTGTAAAGTATTATTATCTTTTAGAGAG
>OVAO01003666.1:0-11006 GCA_900406285.1 Biscutella auriculata | reverse complement strand
GACCCAAGTCTTGTCGAGCTCATAACGGACATACACAGCGAGCGGTTTGTTACAAGTCTTGTCGAGCTCATAACAACCTATTCACTTATTCAGGAATTCTATCAAGAACCTCTCGGGTGATAACTCTCCTAGTGATCTATATTAGGTTAGCTACTCCTATTCTAGCATTAAGCGCATGAATAAATTGAAAATATTATTTCTGCTATAGATCTAAACCTTTTCTAGCAATCAAAATCTACCGATCTAACCCCTAATCCATAAGTTTATGAAAACTACTCACAACTCATACCTAAAACACTTAGAGAGTTTTTAGGCATGATTTGTGAGAGGGAATGAGATTAGAAACAAAGAATCAAAACAAGAACAACAAGAAAAACAAGAACAATCATATAAAATAAAATTGCATAAAATAAAAGTACCAAAAGTTTCTCTCACAAATGAGATCTAAAACTTCAAAACCTAAGAAAAACTGAGAGAAAAACGTTATTAGGGTTTTTGGGGTTGGGTCTTTATATAGGAGACCAAGAATCGAGCAAAAAATAGAAAGAAGATTGGAGTCGGCGGAGCCTCCGTCGTTTAGTACAGACCGGCGGGCTTGACCAGTGTGCCTTTTCCAGTGCTCCCTGCTCGGGCATCGCCGGTCAGTGCTCACCGGCGGGCCTGATCGAGGGTCTTCCTCCAGATCCGTCTGGTTGACGTCCACCGGTCTGGCTTGATCGGCGTGGTCATGATCGGCGTGAGTGAAAATATGGAGACTTAGCCGTTTTTGCTCGTTTTTGCTCCGTATTTGCTTGATTCCTCTCCTGTGCTTCCCCTGCACATGAAATGATGAAAACATGCAAATGCAACCTAGAGACTCTAAAATGCATCCTAAACTAGCAAAAAACGAATAAAAATCGAGGGGTAAAACCGGTAAATTCACATTCATCACGGGGCCAATGCCATACGGCGGATCAACGTGATAATGGGAGGAGTTTTCAATTGCAAAGATTCAACGCAAGCAATAAAGGCCAGCGAAAGAAGAGCAGCATCAACTCAGAGGCCACCTCGCCAAATAACCAGCGAAGCGCCAATCACTTTCGACGACGAGGACATTGTTACGCTGGATTTCCCCCACCAAGATCCTCTGGTAATCGAGTTAAATATCGACAACTGCGACGTGTATAGGGTCCTCATAGATACCGGAAGTTCGGTGGACCTTCAATTCAAAAAAACATTGGAGTGTACGGGAGTGGATCCGACAGAGATTAAACCGAAGCCCCATCCGTTGACCAGCTTCTCAGGGGAGATGGTGGTCACAATCAGAACGATCAGGCTGCCAGTGTGCGCAGGAGGAGTGATGAAAATAATTTGATTCTACGTGATCAACAAGCCATCAATCTACAACGCCATCGTCCAAACCCCATGACTCACCACGATGAAAGTCATCCCATCGACCTATCACAAGTGCGTGAAGTTTCTGACTCCTTAAGGAACACAAATCATTCGAGGATATTAGTCTGCATCATGAGCATGCTACATCGACGAGCATAAGAAGAGGCTGACCTCCACCAAATAACAATTAATAATTGGGGCGCGGGAAGGCAAGTCCCCCGAAGGAGGAGATCCACGAGCAGATAGCCATACCGTGGATGATGCGAACTCAGAACGAGAAATAGGAATCAGGAATAACCTAGACCGAAAGATTGAAAATACGCTAACTAAGTTTTTAAGAAACGGCATGAAGACCTTCGTGTGGGCCACAAGCGACATGCCCGGGATCGACCCCGAGACAGCA
This sequence comes from Biscutella auriculata, assembly GCA_900406285.1. Taxonomy (NCBI): domain Eukaryota; kingdom Viridiplantae; phylum Streptophyta; class Magnoliopsida; order Brassicales; family Brassicaceae; genus Biscutella; species Biscutella auriculata. Next base: position 9,229 of record OVAO01003666.1, on the reverse strand, counting down.
TATCACGAAAAGGCCTAGACCGTGAACGACGAAGTGGTAAGACTCCTCAAGGCAGGTTTGATCTGCGAGGTGCAGTATCCTGAAAGGTTGGAGAACCTGGTAGTAGTAAAGAAGAAGAATGGAAAGTTGGAGAGTCTGCGTCGACTTCACGGATCTTAATAAGGCAAGCCCGAAGGATAGCTACTCGCTCCCGCACCTCGATCGCTTAGTGGAAGCAACATTAGGAAACAAACTCCTCTCGTTCATGGATGCGCTCTCTGGTCACAACCACATCTTCATGAGCGTCGATGACCACGAGAAGACGTTGTTCATAACTGACAGAGGAATTTACTGTTACAAAGTGATGTTGTTTGGTTTGAAGAATGCCGGAGCGACCTACCAGCGTTTGGTCAACAAGATGTTTGAGAAACAAATCGGGAAAACGATGGAGGTGTATATCAACGATATGCTCGTCAAATAGCTAAAAGCGTCAGATCATATCAACCACCTCGACGAATGTTTTTAAATCCTCAACAAGTACAACATGAAACTCAATCCTGCGAAGTGCACGTTCGCGGTAACCGTTGGCGAATTTTTAGGGTATGTGGTCACCAAATGAGTGATCGAAGCAAACCCAACGCAGATCGTGACGGTCACTTCATTACCATCGCCGAGAAGTGTGAATGAGGTACAATGACTAACCAGAAGGATCGCAGCTCTTAATCGATTCATTTCAAGATCAACAAATAAGTGTCTTCCTTTCTATCAACTCCTTTTGGTTAACAAGAACTTCGAATGGACTGAGTAATGCGAGGAGACATTCCAACAACTCAAAGCGTAACAGTCGACCCCGCCAATACTGACCAAACCTGAGGAGGGCAAGACACTGTTTTTGTACGTTGCTACCACGGGTGTGGTCGTCAGCGGGGTACTCGTCCGAGAGGATCGAGGAGAGCAACGACTAATCTTCTAAATTAGCCATAGTTTGAACGAAGGTGAGTCTCGCTATTCGACACTAGAGAAGCTAGCACTCGTAGTAATCTTCTCGGCCCGAAAGTTGCGACCGTACTTCCAGTCTCATTCGATCGTCGTACTCACCAACCAACTCATTTGCACAGTGTTCCACAACCTAAACCAGTTGGGGCGACTAGCCAAATGGGCGGTAGAATTGAGCGAATACGACATCGAGTACAAGAGCAGAGCCAGTGATGGTTCATCGTAGAACCAAGGGTCGGGAGTCGAAATACGACACATCTCGCTGACCGGAGAGTCCTGGAGCAATCTTTTAGGCTCAGGTTTCTAGCTTCAAACAACGAACCCGAGTACAAAGCACTCATAGTAGGAATGCGGTTGGCCAAAGAGATCGGAACGGAGAGAATCCAGGCTTACTGCGACTCTCAACTCGTTACCAGCCAGTTCAATGGAGAGTACAAAGCAAAGAACGAAAGAATGGACGCCTAACTCCGAGTGGTCAAACAACTGTCTGAGGGATTCAAGGAATTCCTCCTCTCAAAAATATCGTGAAGAGAGAAGGCAAATTCATATGCCCTCGATGCGTTAGCCTCCACTTTAGATCCAGACCTGGAAAGAGTAATCCCGGTCGAAAGCATCGATAACCCGAGCATCGAGCTCATGAAAGGAGTCTGTGTCATCTCCGAAGAGGAAGAACAGGCAGAGCCAATGGTCATTGATGATCCTAATCCAATGCAAGCGGAAGATTGGATCAAAGAGATAATTGATTACATAAAAGTCGGCAAAGGGCCCGACGACAAATGGGAAGCGAGGAGACTCAAAGTCGGAAGTGCTCGCTACACCTCGATCCACAAAATATGTTCAGATTGAGCACATCGATAATCCTCATAAGATGCATTAGCGGCGATGAGATAGATCGTGTGATCAAAGAACCCCATGAGGGGGTTGGAGGCAATCACTCCAAAGGACGAGCATTATCGCTATGAGTAAAAAGGCAAGGCCATTACTGGCCGACACTACTAAAAGACTGTGGAGCATACGCAACCTGTTGCGAGAAATGCAACGCCATGTGCCAATGATAAACTTACCCACATAGATGTTCTCTATGGGTACCCAGCACAACCCGTGTATGAAATGGGCGAAAGACATAGTCGGTCCCTTGCCAAAGTCAAAGAAAAAGAGATTCATGCTAATCATAACCAACAATTTCTCAAAGTGGGTAGAGGCAGAAGTTTAAGCCAATATCAAAGATTCGAACGTAGTGAGTTTCGTCTGGAAGAACATCATATGCAGGCACATACTGCCATACAAAATTGTCGCAGACAACAGCTCGCAGTTCATCTCGGCAAAATTTGAAAATTTTTGCGGAAGGTGGAGGATCAGACTAAACAAGTCAACTCCACATTATCCACAGGGAAACGGACCAGCTGAAGCTATGAACAAAACCATCATCGACGGTTTAAAGACGCGCTTAGACAGGAAAAAAGGGAAATGGGCAGAGGGGCTCGACGGAGTGCACTCATCACATCGAACGCCATCGCGAACAAGCACTGGTAGAACACCATTCTCCCTTTCCCACGACCTAAAAGCAATGGCCCCGACAGAAGTAAACGTCGATAGCCTTCAAAGAATGATTTTGACGGTCAATGAGAAACTCAACGACGAGATGCTGACCTAAAATCCAGACTTGATCGAAGAGCAGCGCGGTCAAGCTTTGATATGGTTACAGAACTACCAGCCATCTACTGCCCTCTACTATAACAAGAAAGTAAGTGGACGAAGCTTCGAAGTAGGAGACCTCGTACTCTGAAATGTCTTTGAGAACACAACCGAAGAGAAGGGTACTCCGAAAAAGCTTTGAGAACACTGCCGAAGAGAAGGCAGAAAAACTAGGAACACATGGGAATGACCATACTCGTTCACCAAAGACGTTAAATTAGGCGTTTACGAACTCGCCACCTCAAACATCGAAACTGTTCCAAGAGCATGGACGTCGGCAAACCTGAGAAGGTACTACTAGTAGAGAAACTCGCGATGCGCATATCCCTTTCCTTTATTTCATCGTTTTGTAAAAAAAACAAAGATGCATGCCCCCTACCGGACCATGTACTAGAAGTACCTAAGACGAACTACAAACGGCTTGATCCCCTTACCAAGGGGACAATAGGCAACCCCCATCCTCATGTGGAAGGGGTCAATAGGCAGCCCCCATCCTCATGTGGAAGACGGGGCGCATCTGTCACTATAAATAAGTTTTAAATGAAGTTGCTGCGAAACTCATTTTACCCATTCAAAATTGAGGTCGAGCAGCGCCTCACAAGAATCAAAAGTTGAAGCCGACTAGCTCCTCATGAGAATTTTAAGTCAAGGCCGAGTAGCACCTCGCGAAAATCCAAAATCGATGCTGAGTAACGCCTCGCAAGAATTTTAAGTCGAGGCCGAGTAGCGCCTCGCGAGAATCCAAAGTCGAAGCCGAGTAGCTCTTTGCGAGAATTTTAAATTAAGGCCGAGTAGCGCGTCGCGAGAATCTAAATTCGAGGCCAAGTAGCGCTTCACAAGGATTTTAAGTCGAGGTCGAGTAGCGCCTTGCGAGAATCGAAAGTCAAAGCCGAGTAGCACCTCGCGAGAATTTTAAGTCGAGGCTGAGTAGCTCCTCGTGAGATTATCGGATTGAGGCCAAGCGAGGTCTCAATGCGGTCCAAACAAGGTCGACCTCCCAACAAAGTCACCTACGAGGTGAAATCCAAAAGCCAAGATCGAGCAATATCTCTTAAAAGTCGAGGACAAGCAAGACCTCGCACCGATTAAGGAAGAGCTCAAAGAGAAAACTCACTTAATCGGGACTAAAAAGGCGAATGTTCAGAAAAACTCACATTCCTTGAGTCATCGTCCTAGCCAGGCAATGAATTTACGCGCTTCGCATGGGTGCCATGGTGAAATAATCCATATCCTAGAAGTCGGGAGCGTGATCACACCCCGCATCAATGCCTTAAAAACCTTGATTATATTCGACAGTCACTCAAGAAAGAATAAGCCGAGCATAGATAAGCCTCGTTGATCTCCATACTAAGGATCTATTGTAAGTCGAGCATAGGTAAGCCCCACATAAACATGAAGTCGAGCATCGGTAAGCCTCGCACAAAAAGTAAGTCGAGGTCGAGTAGCGCCTCGTGAGAACGAAAAGTCGAGGCCGAGTAGCGCCTAGAGAGAATAAAACCAAGGCTAAGCCACGCCTCTCAAAGACAAGTACCGAGGCCGAGTAGGGCCTCGCAAGAATGTAAGCCTAGACCGAGCAAATCCAGTCAGGGCCAAGCAGCGCCACACGAGAAAATGACCTCGAGCTACGCCTCAATCACTCTTCAAAGAATAAGGTCAGGCGGTGCTTCACGCACATCAGTCCCAGCTCCATCCCTTCTGTTTCGCACAGAGCCGAACGTTTGTGATCACCGAAATGACCCGGCGGACACGAACATCGTAACCCCGAATACAAATCAAGGGAAGAAACACTCCACGAGCATTCTATAACTTGGCCAGTGCCATGACCAAAGCGAAATGCCCAAGAGCCCCAAGTAAATAAGAAGCTCGAGAGACCTACACATCTGGACCAAGGACGGTTCCCAAAAATCAGGAACGCGTAAGAAGATAATGGTTCAGGCACTCCGCAAAGACATAAACGTATTTTCGAAACAAGTGCAACGTGGTTGATCCTTAAGTAAAGGAGCGGACCCAGTCAATCACGACAAGGGAAAAAAGGTTCGAATCGATTTTGTATTAACCTAGCTATATTGATTTCGTAACGAAACAGACGAAGCGAATAATACGAGGAGTACAAAATTAGCAAAGAACCAAGGAAAGTCCGAATCAAGATGCAACACATGGAAAAACACATTTCATTTAAAAGAGAGGTCGGGAGATTACAAAGGCCTGAAGGCCGACTAAGCAATCTTCAAAAGGCACAAACGCCTAAACCAAAGAGGCCGGCAACTAGCCACATCCCGCCTAAACATCACATACTACTCGTTGGCGAAGGAGATCGCCCCCACCTTGACAAGATTGGAGATCGACGGGTACTCCACACAGAAAGGGGCACGCCCCAAAGCTGAAGGAGGAAGCCGCCACAACGATCGACGTGCAATCTCCCTCAGCTTCATCGAGCCATCAGTAAGAATACCATGACAAGGAGGAGCACATGTTGCGGGAAAGGCCTGCCAGTGACAAGCCGACAAAGAAAAAGTGAACTTGCCAGAAGAGACACATTTTTATCGAGTGAGCAACGGGGACTCAAATGAAAGGTTAATCGAACAACCCCGTCAAGAAAACAACTTATAAAAGGAGGGTATTATTGAAAGACGAGAGGACTTAGACAACGAATATTTGAAAAAGAGCCAGTGATTTAATGGTAAAAAGCTGCTCAAAAGCCATCATTACTCTGTCAAACCTTGGGAGTAGATAAAGAGGAAACAGAGCATCGGTAGAGCGACATGCATTAATTAAAGCACGTCAAATAGTCAAAGTACAACGAGTCCTGAAAATTAAAAGAAAGTAGAAACTACAAAGTACAACAAAAAGCCCAATTCAGGGCTTAGATTTCGAGTGGGCCTCCGGGTCAGCTGAGGGTCTAAATAACGTCGCAAACAGCGGCAACAACGAGACTAGGATCATTCTTGCATGATGGAGCAGCTTGAAATATATCAGCTTCGGGCAAAGGGACGGCGATGCGCCTAGCCTTTTCCTTCTAGGAAATTTACTGATTCGAAATCTTGGAAATCAGCCCAAGCTCGAGCTCAACCCACCCCTTTCGTGGCGGCATGCAAGTTCCTGATAGTACCGGCCAACTGACCGACTCGAATTTCATCATCGCAATTAGCTTGAAGACCGGAAATGTACTCCTTCAACTTGTTAAACCTGACGTGGCAATCTGCAGTCCTTGCCTCAGTGCCCTCGTGACGCCCCTCAGCGAGCGATATTTCGCGAGTTTTGTCCAAACGAGCTACAGCGGAGTCGCGATCCTTCGCAACCTAGATCAGTTCACCCCGACCAACTCAAACTTGCCAAGAGCTGAAGCAAGCTCGCGTTCCAACCTCGCCACCTCGATCTTCTCATGCTCAATTTAAGACTGGGCATCTTCCAAATCGGCGAGACGATCACTTATCTGGCTACCCTCTAAGTTCGCAATATGACGCTCATACACGTCCACGAGCGAGTTCATAGTGGAGGCAAGCTAAAAGGAAATAGGGAAAGAAAGGAGGAGGATAATAAAGAATATCAAGAAGGATGAGTTCGTCCTTACATAGACCAAACTCTGGGAGGAAGAGTGGATGAACCCCTGGCAAAACTTTCGTCATAAGAAGGTGCCCCCACATAACTCCCTCCTAGTACCCATATGAACTCAATGCATCGATCCGCCTCCAACTTTAGGGGGAGTGACCCTTCATACAAAAAATGGTACACTCCCCGAGCAGCTTTCGTATTCTTCGTGAAGATACCCAGGTCAGGAAATTTGCCCCATCTCTTCAAAGGGGCGATCCACGTCCTGTCGGACGCATGAAGCCCAACCAACAAATCGACAGAAATCGACTCGGGAACAGTGAGGGGGGCATCATATGGCATGACGGGAGAAGTAAGCATGGGGTCATCAACAAGCATCGTCTCGTCCGAACAAGGCTGGCAAGACGAAGTNTGCCCCATCTCTTCAAAGGGGCGATCCACGTCCTGTCGGACGCATGAAGCCCAACCAATAAATCGACAGAAATCGACTCGGGAACAGTGAGGGGGGGCATCAGATGGCATGACGGGAGAAGTAAGCATGGGGTCATCAACAAGCATCGTCTCGTCCGAACAAGGCTGGCAAGACGAAGCCGAGTCAACTACGGGCAAGAGGCAATCAGTAATCCTAGAGGTTCAACTGGAAGACGAACCGCACCAGGATTATGGTCCGTGATCCCCATATCGGAGTAAGAATCAAACAAACCAGCGACCTCGTCGGAGAAACATGGATAAGTGTTGATGCCCGCCAGGTCGTTCATATGCTCGACAACGACAGGAGGAGAAGGATCTCAGACTGTCCAAGAAAAAAACGACATTAATGACATCATCAGACGAGAACGAGGGAGCAAGAAAGTACCAAAGGATAGAGAAGAACCTGAAGACATCTAGTTAGCGGATGAGTCGAGAGTAGGAACTGAGTAAATGTTGTACCAACTCCGCCTCGAAGTAGAGTGAAGGACGCAGAAGAATTGATTGACGTGTCTGGTTCGAGGGTCGTACTCAATCGGGTAATCTGCAGAAGAGAAAAAGAGCATCAAAACAGTAAAGCACAACGTGGAGAAGAGAAAATCTAGCGAATAGCAGAGCTACCATTTACGGATCCCACCCAGATAAATCTATAGACTTCATCGCTGACGAACGGATAATAACAATCGCGCCAACCAACATCTTCGTTTGGGATGGCTCTAACGAAATTATGTCGATCCTGAATCGTAATATATCCCGGGGAGACTGAAAGACCTTTAGAAAGAAGTAACTGCTTCAATACGCTCGACGCTCAAGAAAGAATCTGGTGAATCCCCTAAAGACATTAGGGCGACTAGCGAACGAATCGAAGTTAAAGAAAGTTGTGAGAAAGCAATTTTACGCCTAGATCAATAATAAAAAAAACGCTCAAGGGAGTGGGAATCGAAGACCGCTGCGTATAAGGAAATCTTCAAAAAGGCAGACGTGGAGCGGATGCGGTCTCCATGGCCTATCTCCTTTTCGAGGAACTGGAATCACGACTTTCTCGGGGACACTTCACGACTTTCGCATCAAGACAATGGAATCGCCAATACCATATGGATCGCCATAATGAACGGAAGAGGGTCTAGAGACAGACATAGTTGTAGAAATCAAAAGACGGGTATGGCAAACCTAGAACTAAAGCAGAGTTCAAAGACCAAAAAAGAAGAAAGAAGGATAGTTACGTTACGGAAAGTGCGAAGCAGATCGAAGAGAGAACCGGAGAGTCAAGAGGATTCACGAATTTAAGAAAGATAAGAAAACGACCAAACTGAGAAGACATCTAAACACATAGTCTCTGACAGACAGGCCCCTATAAGGTTAGGGGAATGATTAATATCCATCGTAGGAAATCAAAGAAGCACAGATTCGGATCCCGACCCAATCTAGCATGCCCAACATAGGTCAACTCCTCGTCTAAGCCCACATCTGGAACCCTCTGTCTTCTTTACTTTCCGCTTTACTTATGCGCATCTACTTACTCGCACTTTCTTTTCCTCACTTCGCTGACATTAACTCTCATCTTGCAAAGTCGTTTTACTTAACTTGCAACTAACAACTAACATATTTACATTTTCGCCCTTATATTTTTAGTATTTACTTTGAACAATCTCATTTCTGCTTTTGGTTGATACTAACCATAATATTTCGCATGTGTTCTAACCGAACTAACACTTGGATTATATCTGATTTTCCTTGTGATTATTTATGGGACCAACATTCATCAACTAATTGACTATATCCATCAATACCCATTATGTCCAAAATTCTACCTATGGCTACACCCCTGCATATAAACCTATTCAAAAACACCATATCAAGATTATATAAAGTGAGTTGAGTATTCTCAAACTATTTTATATAAAATTATTACAAGATTGTCCAATATATATAAAATGATTTAAAAAAAAATGAATAATTTATATATGCATGTGTATGAATTCATCAAATTGCATAAACTTTAAACTATATTGGAAATAAGATATATGTAAAGAGTAACAAGATGATGGTTTTATATTTACCTTGGTCTGACTTCTTATAGAATTTTTTTTTTTTTTTTTGGGACTTTTGTTGGTTTTATCAAGGTAGAAGTCTGGTCAAGCATTTTCTATTTGTATAATATATAAATCGTGGACTATTTGAGTAATTCAATTGGTCTCATGTGATATTTCTTTTCCAAAGGATTATTCAATTGGTCTCATGTGGTTGCATTAATGTTTACTTTTTCTTTCATGAGAAAATGACTAGAATAGTATAGAAAAGTCGGAATATTACTAGAGTAACATACATCTTTCAAAAACTACTAGAATGTTTTTCGCACCCTTGTAAATTACGAAAGACACTCTCGCTTATATTTAATCAACAAATCCACGTCACTAACAAGTGTTTTTCGTTACATACGCTGGCTGGGTTAGTCATAATCGACAAATCCACGTCACTAAACCGAATGCCACATGTACAATGTGGCTGATTTATATATTAAATATTTGGCTGAGTTTAATCT